>JAPMOQ010025968.1:2399269-2479314 GCA_026543055.1 Argiope trifasciata
AAAAAAGTTAAGTTGTAATACAAAATTAAAATATTGAATTGTTATTAAATTTTTAAAAAGTCGGCAAAATTTACAAACAAACCTATAAGATAAATTCCCTTTTTATTTTTTAAAAAAAACAGCAATAATAAGTTATTGATTCTTATCACATTAGATTAAAATATATAAATGACAAAAATCAATTTTAAATGGCGATTAATTATAGTAAGTGCTAAAAATATTAAAACACAATTTTTCTTCCTATAAGGTCAAAAAAGACATGGGAGCTGTAACTTGTAGAGCAAGAATCCATGAGCAATCTTAAATACTTAATAAAAAGGTGTTTTTTTCTTTTTAAATTACATTGCTTTATTTCAGCACTTTAATATCGAATTAAAAATGTGAAAAAAAAAAGAAAAAAAAACTTCATGCCGTAATGAGCTACATTTTTTTAAAATTTGTAACATCAACCTGGAATTCATGATATCATTTATATTTAATTTCTTTTTTTATTTTTGCTATACCAAAACTGTATATCCTAATCAGTAAAGTCAAAAAATTTTAAACTATTATTTCATTAAAAAATTAACTGTATTACATAATGGCTGTTATCACTGACATTATTTACAATCTCCATTCAGACACTTTAGAAAACTGGCAGATCGAGTTTTCCATTTAACGAAAAGAAAAAGTTCCAAACCCTTGAAAAACTGCGATGACGTCTACATTCATTAGAAATTGGTATACAAAACAGAACTCCACTTTGTTGAGGACTATCAATCAAATATATGATAAGACATTCTTTAACAGTTCTTATGAAAATCCCCTCCCCCAAATTATTCTAAGAAAGCATATCTAATGAAAAACATTTGCTCCTTAGTATTCTGTCAATCTGAATCAACTAAAGTGAGAAGAAGTAATGTTGATATCAGCAGGTGTTCGTATTAAACGGGAGTTTGGAGCCTTTCCGTAATGATAGAGTTAATGTTATTCAGAAATCGCCAAACTCTATAATTTTGTATATGCATTGCCTGGAATTGAAAAAAATCATACATATGCTCTTGATTGCAAAATTCATTTTTATGGTATTATTTTGAGCGATAACTCGCTTTAAAAAAATCATGCATAAGTTATGACTCAGTTTTATGGCACATACCTGATACAGATGCGAAATACGTATACTTCCATCAACTCCCTTTGGCGTCGTTTCTTCTTAGTTTTCTCCCTCGTTTGTGAACATTTAGAGGCAATGCCTTGGATTTTGAGCTGAGAACCGGTATCTGGTAATTTAGTTGGATTGAGGAGTTTTTCCGTGACCCTTTAGTGACCAGATAATTATCAAGTATGTTTTGCAAGACCCTTTAGAAGATCTATTAAGTAGATATTACGATTAAGATATAATGCCAATAAATAAAGCAGTGGAATGAAATTCAATACAAATTCTTCATACAGAACATGTTATTAGCTGTTAATTGTGGCACATAAACGTAAAATATAATATCTTCAGCAGATAACATTGATATTTATGACTATACGTACAAATTATATCTATGGATATTAAATAAAAATAGTTTTTACTGCCTTCTTGATTTTTTATTTATTTTTTTGTCTCAGTGAATAAAAAGTTATACAAATATATCCTATTTTAATTTCAACTATTGAAAAATGGGATGAAAAAGGTAAGAAGCAATGTAATAGAACATTTTATTACAACATATCTCATAAATTCCATAAGAAAATTATTTTTTTTAAATTTGAATTCAGGGCTAAAGTATCATGCCAATTTCAATTTACATTTAAGTATTTATTATGATTTAAAGAGTTATTAATTTTAGCTCTTTTCACGTGATCAAAATTTAAATTTAGTTTTTATTTTACTTTATATGTTTTTTTTTATATATTTTTCTTTTCATATCTATGTCTCTAATACTAAAATAACATTAGGGAGTATTTCATTTTTTGAATTTTTTTAAATCTTTGAAATTCAAAAAGTCAAAAATAAATTTGCAATGTAAATTTATTTATTTTTCATAAATAAATTTACATTGTATCAATGAATTTATTTAATCTAATAATTTAATCACATGATCCAAACGTATTGAAAACTTAAAAATAAGCATTCGTTTATTTAATTATTTTCTTCAGCAATATTTTCACACTTCAACTTCCTCAAAATCTTTAGATCAATGTAAAAATTTTCCACAAAAACCAAAATTAGGATTAAATAATTTAAAAATACGCATGACTATTGAAAGCTTCCTCCTCCCAAGATTCTGCATTAATCTTAATGCAGCGCCATCTTTTAGCCAACAATTGCATTACAACTTCAACATATGAAAGTAGAATTCCGAGATTAGCGTACACCAAGAGGAAAATATTTGTAAGTATCCAATGTAGTGCAATGATAATAATTTAATTCGTATAGATTCTATAAGATTTTTTCTTTAAATCCTGTCATATTTTATAATTATTCATATCCAATACATATTACAGTCAAAGCGAAATTATTTTTTTAATCGTGTCATTAAAGGCTTAATCGTGAGTTCTGAAATCCATCACTATCTGCATATATATAGTTTATTCGTGATTAATTTTCTTACTAATATCTAAATGTCATTAAAATCATTAATATTTTAAAATGAGTCTGTTCCTAACAATCCCTTTTTCCATATTGATGAACATGAAAACGGCTTTGTATGTGCTGCCATCTATTATTCATTAATAAAATCAGACATATTTTTACATTGGAAGTACAATGTTTATAATTTCAGCTAAGTTATACGCATTAAATCCTATCACTTTTGAGCTAAAAATTAATTATGGTATACATTAGAAATAAAAAAATCGCACTATACAATTGGGCAATTATAGAGTACATATAACCTATATGGCTTATATAGAATGCTTACAAAAAATTTCATAGCATAATACAACCTAAAAATACAAAAGGCACTATTTAAATAGTAAATTACTTTGTAATTGAAATTACAGTAAATGATGTCTATCAAAAGTTTGTAAAGAATATTGAAATGCTGGATTTTCAGGACAAATATTTGAATTTTTCTTTTCAACTTATTTCTCGATTATTTATTTATTTATTTATTTGTAAAATAAAACAATATACAAAAAAGCAAAACATTCTTTTATAACCAAACTATTAATGTACTATAAAAACTATTCCATGGGTGTCTATTTATTTTATTAGTTATACAAAATATATTAATTTAAAAATGAAAAAAAAAATTATTTACCAAGGTAAATAAATATATAGATAGATAGTTTTATTCAGAACTATGCCAAAATTCCATTTAATAGCTTTAAATATTTTTTAATGCGCTATTTAAAATAAAAATTCCTTTTTTATTATCATATTTTCCTCTCCTCATATAAATTATCTCTAGATAATTCAAAAAAATTCCTCTGTTCATCATTAGAACATTTAAAGAAGAAGCAAATTAAAAATTTTATAATTTCTTGTAGATAATTATTATGCTTAAATAAATCGACTAATTAATCGACCAAGGAATTATTTTAAAATATAAACGTAATTTTTTTTAAGTTTTTGCCTGTAATACGTTAAAATAAAAGTTCATTAAATGATCTTCAGTGTTTCTCCGATTATAAATAGAAATTTATCAAATGCCTTATAAATTAGTTATTGGCACACAGCAATAATTGTTAGCATTATAATAATACTTTATTAGAATGATAATGAAATATTATCAGATAGAGATTCGTAATGTTTGATTAAAGTTATCATGTATAGCTCTAATTTTTTATAAATCAGTTATTAGCCTATAATTGCAGTGTCAGCCCTGTATATTGTGCACATTTTTAGAATAACCTATGTGAATGATAATGAAAGATTATAATGAAAGAATAGCATATTATTGTGTGATTAAGGTAATCACGTATTGCATTTTGTACAAAAATTCAACTATGTGTCACTTCTGAACGAGAACTTAAGGCGACATGGTACCATCTAAAAATGTGTTTTTAATTTCAATATTTGAAGTTAGATTTTAAGTGTATCTTATGGTAAATAGCATTCTATAACTGCCCACAAAAAAAATTGAATTATTTCAACAGTTTTTGAACAATTTAAATTTTTTTTTAAAAATTAAATATAGAAAAAATTAATATTTAAAAAAGTTTTATGGTTTTAAACAAAACTCTGAAACTTTTTCAAATATTAAAATTTTTTCATATTTTTTTCCAGATAGTTAGTTATATATTACATAAATGTTACTATGGAATTTATCCCCCTGATAATAATTATTTAATTATAAATATTTTCGTTGTTAAACATAGAAAAAATCTGAAAAAAACACATATTTTGAGATTGAACACTTAAAAAAATAACTATGCATCTTAGAGAAAATTCCATAGCAAATTTTGTAAAACTTGTATTTAGGAACATTCACAAAAAAGTTCACATCTCTACATCAATTTTTAAAAAAGCCTTAGGCTTTCGAAGAACAGCACGTAAACAAAATTACATCAGGAAGAAAAACGAATTTAAAGATTTCAAATTGCAATAAATTGATATGAAATTCTTAGAACATCCCGATACTTCTACAAAATGTATATTTATTTATTATTAACTGTATTATATAGACATATTTAGAAAAATCGGCTTTATCAAATGAGACAATAAAAAAAATTCGGTATTTTCATGATTTTTCATCAAAATGTGTTGCCTTAAAATAGTTTTACTGTCATCGGAAATAATAAATGTAGAGCATAAAATGAGTAAATAAATGAGTAAATGAATAATATCACTAATCTTAACAAAAGTTCGAATTAATTTCTCAATCTTTAACAGTTCACATTCTTTGCAAATTTACTACTCTGATTGCTTCATAGCTATATCACCGTTAAACCGATATGTTATATTTTTGGTTCAAATGAAGATTTTGAATGATACGGAATCATAATTTTATTTAACAATACTGCTGTTACACATCCTCAAGAACAGTAGAGTTATCAGAAGATATTTGAAGAGAAGAGCACCCTGAAGATGTTCAATACTAACAATGAATTGTCAGTAAAATCCTGCCTTCAGAGGTCCAGGCAAGTAAGAATGTGATTGAATAAAACCACTTCCATTAGACACTTCGGGCGGACTACAAATCCCTTAGAATATTTTATAGTGCTAAGTTTATCCCTTTCATAATACTTGTTCACGTAAGATCATGAGAGTCAACTTGAGTTTATACAAAAAAAATTTCATAATTATCTTAACCTGAATGAATTCACTTAAACTTATCTTATGAATTCATATAAACTACAAACAGTGATAGGTTACGAGTCTGGTTTCGTAACATCTATTAGTACATCTATCATGGAATGGGTGGAAAACGGCATATAAAACGGCATATGTATAATCGAAATTTTAATACGCTTTTTATAGCAGCAAATTCAATGTAGTGATGAAAATATTAAATTTTAAATACTGCATTTAAAAATAATAATTTTAATGCTTTTAAAGATACTAATATTTTATCACAAAATAAAATGTGAAAATATAATGCTATTTTTAGCACTATTTTTATAAAACATTAAATTTAAAATGAACAATTCACATTAAAAAAGTAAAAAATAATTTGAATCATAAAAATGAGAAATTTTATTATAAATTTTGAATGCAAATTGCTTTTTTTTTTTTGCACAATTTATGCGCATGCAAATAAGATTTATGATTAAAAAAGATATTTTATTATCGTCTGACCTACTAAATTGAATATAGTATTAAATATAACATTATGAATTGATTTTATTGAATGGTGTGTGTGTGTGAGTTCAAACTGCGTTTTTATTGTTTTGATAAAGAAAATTTGTCCGATTTTTACAATAGAAATAACTGTATTTTTACATAAAAAACGGCAAGTTTTAAACACCCAAGAAAACCATACTATGACAGCCACACAAGCCAATGAAAAAAGGACCAATTTTACCCATCGTCATTATTTTTTCATATAATTACTGAATTTTACATTATATTGTTTTCTATAAACCTTTATATACCGGAAAAATAAGTGTGATTTAAAAAGTATACAGTAATATGTCTTTTCAAGAATATTATTTATTATTAACACGTAATTTGAGAAGAAAATGTATGTTCCAACGCATTTACTTTTTTTCAGTGATAAAATATTTTGAAGAATTTCTAAAATATATTTATATAGCCACAAAAATGTCTGCATCATATATCGGCTGATTTTCATTCTAATACTTTCATTAGAAAATTTGATTCAAGTGTAAAGAAAATGCGGTCTCGTAAACTGCATTCCCCAGTTAACTCCAAAATTTTCACCTTCTCAGTTAACAGTTAAGATAATTCTATTTATATGAATTTTATGAACAAATTGTACGCTTCGGGAAAAAAAACTCTTTTTGCGTGGGCTGATTCATTTATTTAATCAAAATAGGAGTGAGGTGAAAGGTGGGGATGTTTACATCTAACAACAGCATGAATTCAGTTTATACGGGAATTCAGGGGGCTTAAAACCTGCGGATATTGTCAGAAAAGAATAATAATTCATAATAAAATGCATTAGAGCAATTATCATCAACTTTATTAATTTTTATTAACCTATATATTAAATTATGATGTATAAATGAAATATGTTATGTTCTTAAAATTTGCTAGTTTTTTTTTTTTTTTTTTTTTTACAAAATAATCATAATTTTTTAAAATATCAAAACATTTTCTTCTCTTTTTTTATTTGTTTTTGAATTTTGTTGATAAAAATGTGTGAATAATAACAGATGATATTCACGATTACATTTAGTTTAGTAATATTAAGGTCCCGTTTAAAGCAATACGAGGGCTAATTTGGGACGGTCCTCGTCATTTTGAACCCCGGTCATATGACGAGGACGACACCTGAAGTGGCACCCCCCTCTCCACACCACACCACACCAGCGGCAGCACGTTTGGCCTGACAGATTTAACGTGCAAGAGACCCCTCACACGACGGCTCTTCGGTAGAATCGAATCTCGAACCCTCCGGCTCCGAAGCCGAGACCTTACCACCAGGCCACCGCGGCCACGATTACATTTAATGATTTTATGTAAAACTCTGCGAGGAACTCTTGAAAATTCTATATTTCCGTCTCGAGTTAGCCATATAAACAATCAAAACGCAAGTTTGTGTTAAAATAAGATAGTACGATGAAAACCGACATGGTGTTGCACATTTGTACCATACATACGATACATTTACATACATGTTCTACACACTTTGAAGAAACAAAAAAATGATTAAAAAGTATCAAATAGTGCAGGAATCATGTTCAAAGAATGACGAAGAATGCCAGGAATGTGCTCACAACCTTTAGAGGGGAAAGAATCGTCAAAAAGTGCCAGTCTTGAGATACTAAAACAAACAGCATTTAAAGTTACATTCTAAACTAAAGCATTTCGTGTTCGCTTAACAAATTTCTGTTCAAAGTGATAGTAAAAATCACTGGCATCTCGAGTCATTTATCAACCACGCTTTTTTCTTCAACAATCTATAACATTCTATTTTCACACCTAACTTTGCCAGAAGTAATCATTCATTGTTATGTAACTGAATATACGTACGAAGGACTTTTGCATAACAGATCCTGACGTAACGAAGTTCATTAGAAAAATGTATTCCCAAACGTTTTCTCACATCTCAAAGAGCTCATATGCTGCCAGCATTTAAGATTGACGTTTATGCTGTCAACTTCAAGCGCTTAACCTTCTAATTTTAGAGCAGGTAGGAAGACAGAAAAAAAAATGAACTCGCAAGAAAATAAATCTTTCTTCTTCTAAATGAGAAAGTCACCACAAAATTAGCTCTTTCATTCTAGTAGAACAGAAAAAAAAATGAATGGTACTGTTTGTTGTATATTTTAGACCAAGAGTGTGGGCTAACAAAAAAAGTTCTTTACACTCTATTTACAATTTCCCTAAGTAAACCGACAATGATTCAGAGAATAAAAACCAGACGAAAGAATAGATCGTCTTCCGATTCAATATAAAACAGTGGAACTGGTTTCCTCGATGGTTTCTCTTGTTCAATTTTTTGACCCACCCCTTCCCCTGCATAAAATTGCAGACTTTGGGTAAGGCCATGGAATATTTTCAGGGTAGTGGTGACCAATAGCTATAGAATATAGGTTCTTGGTATGAATCCTATTTATTGAATGGTATGAGTCTTTTTATTGAATCTGTCGAGAGAATATATATTTTGAAAGCCTATTTACAGACCATTTTTAAACAAAAAATCTCACCAAACTACAGTCGTAATTACAAGATAACATATCGAATTTTATTGCTAAAAGTCATCGCATTTGTTTATCATTACTTTTACATGCATGCGAAAGTAAAGACCGACAAACATCCTTTGACGGATGTGGCTCAAACTTTGATTTGAATTTGCATTTTAAAATCTCAGCCTATGTAACAATTTTTATCAAGGTAGTTATTTGCGCTTTGTATTACCGACTTTAATTGTATTTGAGTCAGTCTTTCAAAATCTGACATAAATTTGCAAACTGCTTACTAAATCCATATACCACGTTTCATTCTCTCGGTCGGAAGCCTTCTTGAATTATTGAGTTTTTAGACAGTCATAATACGAAATATGTGTTTTTCGAAGTCATGTAAGTCTGGAGTGTGAAGAAGATCTCTAAATCGAATGCTTGAATGATATAATTTTCTCCATATTTTACATACGAGAATAGGAAAAATAAAACGATTTAATCATTTCAGAGACAACTGAAATTTGCAATGGATTTTATATTTTGTAAGCCCTTTAAGAACTCTTCGACATATTTTAATTCGTAATATTTACATGATTCTCTAGCAATATATCATGCTTTATCACTAATAAGGCTACATCAAGAGATAGTGAATTATATTTGATGATATTAAAACAAATAATTGATTGAACAATTAGTAAAAGCAATTAAAACACAATTGGATAGTTATGAACAAAATCCAATTCATTAATTTCCAAATTAAGTTTTCTTTCAAAGAAACAAAAATCATTCAATGGTACATTTCTTCGAATTAATGTTCTGAAGCAATCTGCTGTACTTCAGGTTGAATTTTATTCAATTTTTCATTGCAATTCAATTTTCGCATTACAAGCACCTTGACTCACAGTTTGAATAAAATTGCTCCCAAATTGTAAAACTGCATCCAACGAATAGTTGATATGAAATGTTTTGGCTGGTACAGAAAGAATTTATTTTAGTTTTTATAATTCTAACATTATTACTAAACTCGCTCTAATTATCTAAAATAAAGTAATCTAATTCTTATAATGATTAACAGATATTCGTTCTAAATATCTTAGCAATAAAGATTTTAACACAGTCTTCTCATTTTGTTCTCAAATGCCCAGTAAAATTAACTTTGGATAGCTAACTTTGGAAATTATAGAATAAAGAATATAAAGCAAAATATATGTTAAGGAAAGAATGCTGAATATTTGAATGTAATTGTTTTGACTTTGGAATAAAAGGTTTTCAAGCTGAACCCTGATTCCACGGCATTTCTGTTGTAACTAAGGATTTTGTGCATGCTATTGTTCATTTCATGATTCCCAAAGCATCTTTGGACAATTTAACTCTCCAAGGAGAAGATGCGCAATAAGATGAAATCAATTTCGGCATTCGTTGTTAGGTTTTAACCTTGATTTCCGTCCCATCAAACACTTTTTTTTTCACCCCATCCCTATTTTCACAAAATAAACGTGTCCTCCCGTATTCGCAAAAGCATGATGGGAATAATTCGCTCCACGTTTCATAGCTGATAGTTGAATATTCATATCTGATGATTGGCATTAGAACCAGAGGCTTTCCCTTTGGGGAGGAATGAGAATTTAAAGGAGATTGCTATAATATCTCCACCTCTGACCCAGAAATACTAGTTGAGACCCGAAAATAATAGCTTTTACATACATTTTGTTTTGAAAAAAGTGCCATTTTTCAAACTAAATGGAAAATATCACTTCATTCATGTCAGTTATTTCCTGTTTTCTTTGTTAGGTTTTTTTTTATAGTTTCAGAAACAAAAATTATCAGACATAATTTTTTACTTACAAATTAGTTAAAATATTTTTGTTTATTTTCATACAAAAGCGTCGTTTTTTAGATTCAACGACATACAAAGATACAACCGCATATTAGTTTGTATACATGGGTTTATATGTCTGTATGTATGTTTGTGTATTTATATGTGTGAGTATGTTTATGTGTGTATGTATGTATACATGCGTGTGTGTGTATGTGTGTTTTGTAGAACACACCATTTGCTCTAGATCAACCAAATTTGTCTTCTCAAATATAATTTGGAGGTAACAATTTTCATTCAGAAATTTTTTAAATTTTTTTATTACAGATTGAGTGATATTTTGGGGTTTTCAACAATATTAGAATCCCCAAAAATATCACCAATCGTTATAATACATGCTTATACCCAGAGTTGTTCGGATTTATTTTATATCATGTATAATATTTTTATGTTAAAAGTACTTTTGTTAAAAAATTATAATATGCAACATCTGTTTATCGTTTGAAATTTTTTTAATTGGAACTTTAAAATGGTTTTTCAATCAACTTTAAAAACCTTTGAATGAGGAATTTTTTTCCTTAAGTTTTTATTATTTGTCACATTCGTGTTAAAAAGTTTTGTTCACAAATGCTGAAGTATAACGAAAGCTGTCTTCATTTGGCTGTTTGATTCGAATTTAGCTTTGAAAATTGTTAAATCATTAATTAAGAATCAAAAATTAAACATCGTCAAATGATGTGTTAAAATAAAAGAGAAATTTTTAAAATAGAGGCACCATAATTCAAAGTAAAAAGAGAGACAATTTTTATTTCTACTTTATTGAATATTTAACTAGTTTTTGTACTTTCCGAAAGTTGAAAGTTGTCTTTCTCATGTCCTATATAATAGGTGTGTAAAATTGATGGAATTCGACCCGGATGCTTAGGAGAAGATATGGAACAAAATGCACGAAACAAAATTTAATAACAAAAATTTTAACAAAATTTCTTATTTAAAAAAAAACATTTATCTTAATTTAACTGTGATGTAAATTTTAAAAAATGTAAAATTTTCAATTTCGAATTTTATTGATGCTATGAAACTTAATTAAAAATTATTTTATTAACATCGCGATTTTTTTCTATTGTTGAGGGATAAGAAATAAAAAGATTTTTAATATTTATATAGTCGGCCTGAAGATCAAGAAAGTGAAATCACATTACTGCGAAAGTTAAAAGATCGATAAAACTAAACAGTTGTATCTTTGATCCTACTTTAAAGTAATATGATTTGAATCCATGGATGAAACAGGTACCCAGTGGGGATGTATGTAAAAGTATTTAATATTGCACCATTATAATGTCTTCATGACTCGGTTCTCAAAATTCCCTTTTTAAAGCTCTTCGCATATAGTGGCAAGTCTGATTTACGTGAAGAATTATTGAATTTTAAATTTTAAATCTACATTAAAATCAAAATATTAGTTTAAAATTTTTAAAAAATTATTTTTTAATGTCTAATGCCCTAATATTGTTATAGAACTTAAAATGCTAATAAATGCATCAAGTGGGTCTTGCCATTGAATTAAAAAGTTAAGTAAATTATAGGTCAAGGGGGTTTAGGGAATTTTCAGGTTATAAAAAGATTTCGGTGAAAGATTTCATTGAAATTAAATACAACCAGTTTGCCAGAGAATAAAGGTGTGGGGAGGGGTAGTATTTTATCTCCTAAATTCTTAAATTTAACACGAAATTAAAAAAGAAACCTAATTTCTTCTATTCAGTCAGGAATACAGGGAGAATAGCATAGATGCGAATCATAATCGTGATGATTGATTCAAGCTTTTCCATCAGCCTCTTATTTTATACTTGACTTAGAACAGAGAAAGAAGAGGTAATAAAAGGAATTAGGATTCTGGGTGTGTGTATCTATCTTCTCAAGGTGAAACAAAGAAACAGAACTGAAATTAGAACACTTAGGAGAATGTGTTGCTTGTGTGTGGTCCGTGTAGTCAGTTGGCAGAACAAATGAAAGATTACGAGGGTACAGGGGTCACGTAAGAGAAATATAATTAGAAACTAGAAAGGAAAAAGAAGATCACTTTTTTTCCTGTTATAAAAAGAGTTAAGATACACGAAGTAGTTATATTATATGTTTGTCTTACTTTTTCAAGAATTCATAGAAAAATATATACGTATTTTTTTAAAAAAAGCAATTCCAATTCCACAAAAACCAAAAATTGTTTATTCCATCAGCTTACTTTCTCAATTATATAATATAAAGTACTTTCTTATTCAGCTTGTATAATGAACGGAAAATAATAATTACTTTTTTCCATTAATCGAATAAGTTCAAATTTCACATAATTTTTCAATTCTGAATACAGAGAACCATTCCAAATTTCGTTTGTCTTGCTTATGTTTGGGTTTAATTTAGACCTTACACACGCGCACTCATAGATAAATAATTAATTCATTAAAGGACTGACCAAAATAATAGCACAGTTTTAGCACTTGGTGTAAATATTAAAAAATTTTAGATATTTTATCTAGTGTGTTAGTATTATATTTAGTTACTAGTTATCTAGTATTACAGATATCTTTCGCATAGATCTGAGGATTTCCGACATGATGGTAAATTTAATACATTGGATATCTCATAAATTTCTTTCTTTCTTGGTATAAAATGAGTATTCCATATTTATTATTTCGGATTAATTTATTATATCATATACAAATTGGTATGTCTTATATTTTCCTAAGAACCAGAAAGAAACTTCGTTATTCACTCTTTCTAAAATTCCAAGTGTTTAATAAAAAAACAATCTTTCAAAAGTATTTTTATTTTGCTTGCGAATTTGAACCGTTTATCTTGGAAAAAAGATTTCAATTATAGGAACAAGTAAAAATTGGGTGAAAGTCGGACGATTCTTACAATATTTCATTTAAACTGTAGTAAGTATTTATTTATCAAAAAAGTATTTATTCTCATATAGCCAATGAAACATGTTGCTTTACGTAGTCAAGATGAAAAAGCCCATCTCATCAGTTCAACAATTCTATACGTTCTTTTACTATGAACACTTATAGTGTATCAAGATTATTGGAGTATTTGGTAAATATGGGGGTTTCAATCCTGTCAAATCATCATGAGAAAGGAGCTTATGGTAGATTATATCCAGAGCCAACCTTCTCTATGAAACTTGTGCAAGAAACGATTTGGGAGCAATAAGTTTTTGAAAGGAAAAAAAAAAAAGCACATACGAACACAGATTATTAATGCCTATTCATTTAACACGTGATTTTGTTTTTGCTAATACATCAATTACTTCAAAAAAAGTAAAAAAAAAAATCAATTTCTTTTTTGATACTTGATACAACAAGAGCGTTCTAACACAAACTTGACCGATGCTTGATTTTTTTTCCAATAAAAACTGCTGGAAACGGCATCACAAATTAACAAATTAAAGGTGTGTGATAGACAAGGAGCATAAATTGCATGCGGGCTTAGAGAAAATAGTCTAGACTGTACATCTTTATATTTCCCTTTCTTGTACTACAAGGCGTATGTTTGCTCTCCACAATTAATAATAACTAAATCAAGCTTGCTTAAACTTGCCAATAAAGTTTTTGCTGGTCCTTCATCAGTCAGATGTTACTTCAACAAACTTTTAATGACTCACTTATAGTTCTCTTCAAAACTTACAAACTTAATAATGACTGAAGTTGTTTCTTATGGAAAATATCAGGAGTATAATTTATTTGGATACTATAGTATATAGCTTCTTTTATATCGTGTTTAATTTTGTTAAAGACTTCATTTCTTAACGCAGAAATAATTTGTTCTTGTGACCTATGTGCTAAATGCTGCTCAATTCAATTTTTAAAATTTATTGTTTTGAAAAATACGTTCAAACTTTAAAAAAATTCCACTATTAAGGGTAATAGTAATTTTATTCGTGACGGTTTCTAACTTAAATTACCAAACGACAGCAAAATAACAAAAACCGACTCCTTATTAATAGCCGGACATAAATTCAGTCGTTTTAGTGACTCTTTCTAAGCAATAAATGAATTAAAGTGACAACTAGAACACTCATAATCTTAGATTACAGTTGACAGCTTTCCCCAGTTATTATTCCAACCTATAAATCGTAGTAGTTTGATCATTTTCTCTTCTTTTGGAAAACAGTTATCAAAGAAAACGAAATGCGAAGTCTTGCGTCCTTCAATAAATTAACCATCTGTGAAGCTGAGTTTAACAATTTTGGTATTTTTTAAAATAGTATTAAGTGGAAAATTGTCTATGTTCAGGATTTTTTGCAATAACTTCATTGTCCGATTTTAACACAGAGCATCCTAAATTTATCAATTATAATACTTGGCCATAAACCAAGAGTATCAATACGTTCTTCATCATATTATATATATATATATATATATATATATACAGTGAAAACTCGTTACAACAATATTTTAGGGACCAAATAAATATATTGTTGTGGAGAGGCATATTGTTATATCGAGAGCCCACATATTTTAAGCATTTAATAAGAGTTTTTTATTATTATTATTATTAGTTTAAGGTGCATAACATACTACTTTTAAGTCTATATTTAGAAGAAATTAATTTGTAAAATACTAATAATAGTGGTTTAAATACTAAAAAAAATTAATAAATAAGATAAATTCAGAAAATAAGCACAGAAATATTCACATAGCTGAAAACACTTTTTATTGAAAATAATCCAATATTTTTGTTTGTTTATTCATTTTTTTAACTGTTAAGTTCACCAATACTGAATGCATTGAGTCTAGTGCACGAAAATGTTCTTCATTTGTCGACGGAAGGCTTGAAAAAAATGTCCGTAGAGAATTCACAGATTGAAGAGCTTCCTGGGATGACAATAAGGACTGCGATGGACCTGTATTATCATCATCATCTTCATCATTGTTTCCTATCTCATCAGTAATTTCAGAGAGAATATCTTCATCAGTAACTCCTGCGAAAACCATAAGATCATCATCTGCTGTTAAATAGTCTTCTATACTAATTTCAAACTTTTTACTGCTTGTTTCCTCAAGTTGGGATACGGATTTTTTGATGTGCAAAACACATTCTTGATCATCTGAGAGATCATTGTCTATGGAATTTTCATCATTATCAGATTTCTTATCTTCCATAACACAAAGACCGGCCTTTTTCCAGCAATTCCGAATGATTTTTTCTGTTACTTAACACCAACTTCCAGCAATATTGTCACACGCCTCCTTGACATTTACAGCTTTGAAAGGGTCTTCTACTTTATTTTCAAAGTTTACAAGTATGGAGTCCACCAACCGTTTTCTGTAATATCCTTTGAAGCACTTAATTATGCCCATATCAAGAGGCTGTAAAATTGAAGTGCAATTGGCAGGGAAAAAAGCGATTTCGATATTTTGTATCTTTGGAATGACGTGTGAGCACCGCAGTTATATATCAACAAAACGATTTTTTTTCTTTCTCTTCTTCATTTCATTGTCTAACATCTGTAACCATTTGGAAAAAAAATTAGACGTCATCCAAGCCTTCTTATTTGATTTATACTCCACGGGAAGACTTTTCACGTTCTTAAGGCACCTTGTCTTCAATGATTTACCAAAGACGAGAGGTTGTCTCTGCTTTGATTTCTTCCCTCCATAACACTTTTCACCCTTGAATGCCAATGTTCGATCGGGTAGGAGTTGGAAAAACAGCCCAGCTTCATCTGCATTATAAATGTCTTCTGGAGCAAACTTTTCTAAGATTTCTTTCATCTTGTTTTGCCGCCATTCATTTGCGTCGTTTATCGGGGCTGACTTTTTCTCTCCGTGAACTTCTTGGAAAGTTATTCCATGACGATCTCGAAAACGCATTAACCAACCATTGCTAGCTTTGAAAGTTTCGTTCCCTAGCATTGCTGCAAATTCCAGTGCTTTTGCACATAATAAAGGTCCATTTATTGGGACATTTGTTGCTCTCATCTCTTGAAACCATTTTAAAACAGCAGCATCAATGTTTTCATTTGTCGCAACTTTCAGTCGTTTTCGCTATGGTTAATTTCATTTGAAATTACAGCATCTTCGATTTGCTTTCTCTTCTTTAGAAACGTTGTAACTGTAGATTGCGATAATCCATGTTTCTTAGCCGCATCAATCTGCTTCATTCCCTCATTAATATCATTGATAACGTTCAGTTTAGCTCGAAAAGATAGTTGCTTTCGCCCTGCCAGAATTCCAAAGAATTCCAAAGCTTACTGGGAAAAGAGACTAGGCATACATTTACACTTCACCCCCCCCCTCACCCACTCCAATTCCCAAAAGGGTGGTCTTCATCTGTTTTGAAATCTGAACAATAGCTATTTATTCAGGGATAAGTTGAATATCCACAATGAGTCTTAATAGACGGAAAAAATAACAAAAGAAAACGAAAAAAAAAGCATTTTAAAATCAAAATATTATTATAAAGAGAGAAAATAATACTGAAATTTAGATTGAAAAAATCGTTTTACAGAGGTTCATTGTTCTAGAGAATATCGCAATATTGAGGGCAGATTAACATTAGTTTATATGCAAAATCACCGGGACCACAAAAAATTATTGTAGTAGAGGGAGTTATTGTTGTATCGGGTATCGTTGTAGCGAGAGTTTACTGTATATATATACGATTCTTCAACAAATTTCTCCCCTTTTCAACATTTTCATTGCTAGACCTGTGTACTTTGCATGGAACTTTCTTCACCAATTGAAGTCTGAATTGCAACTACTGAAGACGAAGCAATTTCTTTGCCAAAATTATTTCTTAGCCAAGAAAACAGATCTACTTGTGACTTCTTGAAGTTTTCCTTTTCTTCTTTTTACTTTTTTCATAAATTTCTTTTTTGACACTCAGAAAGATATTTCTTTGGCGTGAACTTGGTTATATCTAACAGTATTAAGCAGTTTATATAATTAATTATCAAAATATACTATACTGTGGTAAGGTAAGGGATTGTAAATCTATTTACCTTACATTAATAATATTTTCTATTTGAACAGGACTACAATACATACTATAAACATCGTATATTTCCAAATCCGTCGATAGCTCTATTTAAACATTTAAATTCTTTTCATTCCGGTCATGCTCGATGAAGCGGTAATGCAATGTGCATTTCTAGGAATCGATCGTTTAATTTATCTTCATTTTACTTTTTCTTTGAGCAACATTATATAAACAATCTTATAGAGATACACGCATAAAAAAATACTACATTAGATGTAGAAAATAAGTAAAAAGCTGATGATTTACAAGTTCATTTGAACCCAGCTTCAGCCTCGATTTATGTGCACAGCTTTCGCCCAGAAGTCGCGTCCCTTTGTCTGAACACATCTGAAGGGGATTTCTTTATTCATAAATAAACATTTTTCTCCTTTTTACAGGTATCGCATCGATCATTGCCTAATAATAGAGTCGGTCGATTCATAATCAGCCACGTGGAATCAAACTTGTATACTTTCAAAAGCTATTATTGTTAAAAACACTATTTTGATTCTTAATCACGGTGGGAGGGACCTTGGTCGCGGGGCCCGGGTGCATAGCTCCCCCACACCCCTCTCCCCCAGATGGCCGACCCTGATTATATCTTTCTAGTCCCACAAAATGGATGTAGAAACTTTCTTCAAATGAGACCCTGTTTCGTGACTGTTGATGATTTATTGTGATAAGACCAAGCACATTATTAATGAACCTCTTGATTGAAAATTCAAATATCTCTTTCAGTTATAAGTTATTTTAAGAAAATATCTCTTTCGTACATAGTGGTATGATTCATATGGTTGGTTGCTATTAAAAGGTATGGGAATCGAACTTTACATCCATTGACATATCTTATTGTGATCAAGTCATTATGTACCACTGTTCTGGTAATAGTGACTTATTCTCTGTTCTTTTCAGTATCCAAAGACTACCATTTTTCAACGATACTAGCTCACTAAAGGTTTGGATGTGGAAGAATCATGGCATTTCTAGAGTTCTTTATTTGACTTTAGATCACATTACTTACAACATTAGATACTATTTCATTCAATTTTTCGACATATTAGTGAATACCCTATCATCTCAGATAGTACTATTGTAACATAAAATTGCATATTTATTGTTTATATGATTATTTGAAGGGAAAAGTAATGATTAGACTGATTCGAAAAATATTTTATATAGTATCATTAAATATGGCTGATCTTATTCATGTCGCTAAATTTAAAATGTTATCAAAAATTTCAATAGCAATCTTTAAAAAAATTGTTTTAAATAAAAAAAAATATTATTTTATTTTAAAAAATGAATTACCAAATTTTAAGAACAGAAATCTTTTATTTATTCATCATAATATAATGTTTTGAATTTTCACAAAAAAATAAAACTTCTCTATAATATTTTTTTGTGTGAATTAACATCTTTTTTCTGACAATATTACGAAGCACCTGCAGTTTTTACGTCTCCTAGATCAAAGTTCACCCTATTGAGAAATGTAATATCTCTTCCATTCATGTTTCCTTCTCATCCCCATTTTGACTAATAAATTCATCTTGACGCATGCGCATAAGAGCGGAATGTTTTAGAATCCCAGAATGAATGATACAAAACGTCCCGGATTTTCAGCTAGCACGATCTTAGTAAGTTTGTATCTATCACTATTGGGGAGCCGCGATATTTTTTAATATTCAAGTCAAAACTGCGAACTTTAAAATCAAGTGGAGTTTATATAACATTTGTATGACTATCTTCCTTTTTTTAACATCAAACCTACAAAGAGCAGTCAAATGACCGATGGTAGTTTCAATGTATTGGTGAAATGCCGCTACGTTTATGTTAAAAGATACGGAAAATACTTGAGAAAATATACCTGTGGGATCCAAATTGAGTCGCGCAGAATTTTTTAAAAAAGAAATATTAAAAACGGGACTAATTCTGAAAGGCTCGTTGCACACACAGCATTTTTTTCTTCTGTCAGTATTTTGCCTAGACCACTCCCAGAAATCAAATGCTTACACATTGCGTTTTAATTCCGACTCCGTCATAAGATTCAGCATAATTTCATCAACAAATAAATTTACTTTATCCGTATTATTTAAACTAATTACTGCTTAAGTGTAATTTGAAATGAATAGAATACAAATTATATCATTATTATCTTGTCGTCGAATGAAGAGGAAGAGGGGGGGGGGGCGAAATTGACTTATTTCGATTTATTCAATTAATAAGGGAAAAAGGATTTGGGATCTTGCATCTGATTATCCGAAAGCGCTAGTGACAGCTGGCGTCTACACAGAGTCTGATAAAAGGCGGATCCATCGAATCTTTATTTGTCCGCCAAGTGTGTAAGCTCTAGTACACAATTTAGTATAGTTCAATAAACCACTGTTTTTATGTCGGCATAGGCAAAATAAGCGATCAGAAAAAAAATACTGTATGTACAACCAGCCAAAGAGCTCCAAGATAATTGAATCTAACGCCCCTAGTAGTTAATAAACGGACTTGCATAGCTATATATAAGTTAAATTCAGGACGAAAGAAACTTATGGACCATCCTAATAAATATAAAATTCTAATAATAAAGGCATACCACATTCCATCTAAATGGATGGAATTTGTATGTGTATGAATCTAAATAGTTTCATACGTTTGTGAATTATTACGATTGCCTGCTCAAAAAATAAAATTGATATTCCAATTCAGGATTTGGTTCAAAGTTTCATAGAAATTTACATCAGGACTCACTGATACATTTTTAAAAATTGTCCTTTCGAACTTCGATAATTCTGAAATACACAATATTAAATATTATATATATATATTGAATCCAGCGCACTCAGATAATATTAATAAAATTGAATCAAAGTTAAAAAAGAAATTTTAATAAAGAGCTCAAGAGTAACAAAATCTGTACAAATTCAGGAAGTTAACAATCTTCAAGAAGATATTAAAATACAATTTTTTTCCGACAAAAATATTTCCAATCACGTTGCCATATTTTTTACAACTTATGCACTTATAAAAGCTTTATACATATAAAAACTACCACATATGTGATATAATATTTAAAAATCTTATTGCTATATTTAAACATTACTTTCACATTTTAATCTTGAACTTTGGATAAAAGAATAAAATGAAGATCAATTAACAAATGCGAGGAACAGCAATCATTTCTCCAAAAAATGAAAAGGTTGAAGATGAGCAAAATCTTGAGGTTACAATGTTGTTCTGAATTGCACATCTTCACCGGGCTTCTTGATCAAATTTCCATTTTCAGGACTTTTCTTCAAAGCAAATCGAGGCTGCATCATCTGCTTTTCCAAACTCGGCCCTTGTTTATATCCTTTCAATTCACAAGAAAATGATCACTCTTGCACTTTTCAGTTAAATTTTACTTGATGTCTGACTGACGTACTATTTCCCCATTTTCGCCTTTTCTGAGCATTTCAGTTTCAGAATACAATTCAGAAAGCTGTTAAAAATGGATATTTGTAAATATGAATGTTATTTATCATTATATTTTTAAACACTAGTGTTTACTGCAAGTTAAAAATATAAAAATGCCACAATTAATAACTTAGATTTTTAAAATAAAAGATGCAGAATTAAGAAAAAGTTCCAAAACGTAATTTCTAGTGTTTATTTTCTAAAAAGTATTTAAGATAGCTACAATATATTATATTTCTTGGAATAATTTTACAATGATTTAATAAAATCTTAATTCTGTTTAAGGATGTTCGAGAAATGAAAATTTAAAAAAGTTATTGACAAAGTTGGTACCAACTTCCTCAGAGCCAAAAGACAGAAATTAAAATATCTGTATCTTGTATCAAGATTGTACGTATCAAAAACCGGGAGTTATTTTTCACTCTTATCAACTCTTACCATATCTTATTAGTTTGCGTACTTTATGTTATATTCTATTTTATATACTATATTATTTAATGAAAATTTTTAATTCAAATATATTATAGTAAATTTTTATCTTAAGTCATTACGATTAATACTGATTGTTTTCTCATTTTCCTGACGTCTTCTAAAAATTAAATCTTTGAGGTAAATTTGGAATCGAATTGCATGCATGCTCTTAAGATATTGTAGAGAAAAAATTATATAGAAACGAGTATCTTTTTTTTTGGGGGGGGGGGGGTATTTAAGAAAATATCGAAAAGATATAGAAAAGATTAATGCATATTAAGAAAAGATTAAGGGATAGTAATATAAAAATGTGATGTGTGACAATACCAAATCTACCTTAATACATACTACAATATAAAACAATATTCACAACATTGCGCAATATTGATAAATTTTGAATAAGATATAAAAATTGTAGAATTTTATGAGCGGACTGCGCTACCGGAATTTCGAAGAATTAAAATTAATTTCATTAGAATCGCTGTCTGAAACTCAAGAATGTTTCTAGTAATGTAAAATATTCTAAAATTTTAATGAACATTTTTAATCAATCAATACTTTATAAAATTAATTTAATTTAAAAATGACGATAGTTATCTAAAAGTAAAATTTTCAGTCAAAATAATTCACAAAATTGAAATATTTTATATGAAAGATTTTTTTCCTAAATTTTTATTAATTTATCTTTAATCTCAGCTTTCTTTGAAATTATTTCTTCACTATACAATAGTATGATAAATGTATCAACTTATTTATTTGGTTAATTACTAAAAAGACCTGTTTATTCACTCTCATTGTCGCTTTCTTCAGCTTTTTCTCTCCTAGACAGATGTCAAGTCAGAATTAGCCACTGAATTTCTTATAACCATTTGTAAATTATTTCGTAACCTTTTTTCTCAAAAAACCAAGCAACCTGCTTCAAAGTTATTTGTAATTAAATAGAATTTGCTATTAGAACAAAACAAAATACTTGGTTTTGCTGCCAGTTTAGCATTTGTTAAACTTGAATTTTATTATTGACAGACTCAATCGATAAATATCACAAATTTCAAATATTAAAAATCAACCTAATTAAATTTGAGTCTTAACTTTATTTTAATTTTCATTTTCTATTTGAGAGCATTGTTTATATTTTTTAATTTTAAAAGACACAATTTCACAAAGATTACTTTCTTGTTTCCTCACTTTTTTTTATCTATTCTGAAATCAGTTTTTAGAAGAAATTTGTTTAAAATGCGATAATTTAATGAAGATTTACATGAACTTCTATTTTTAGAGAATGAGTTTAAATTAGTTTAGTGCATTGTATTTTAAGAAGGGGAAAGAAAAAACAATGACACTTTACTGTGCATTCTACGGAATAAAAGATTAAAATGCAAAATAATAATAAGTGCATTAATTTATTGAGGTACTTACTTGAATGAAGAAAGCAATATTTTAAAGAAAGAAAAATAGTTAGAGACGAAGAATTAAATGATAGAAAGTTTATACTAGAAAATTCAGTGATAAATTTGAAAAAAAGGATTTCCGTTTTCAGTTGTTACTTACATGTATGCATTTCTTTTCTTTTTCCTCCTTAAGCACCAGTTTTCTGGCGATTGGATTCAGTAGATGCCTTTCAAGATTTAATGGCTTTTCTGCAAAGTAACAAACAAGAAAATCATTTGAGCAACAATTTAGCATCATAACAACAATAATTTCAGAATGAGAAGAAATAAAAACATTTGTTGATCAGGCAAATGCTTAAAAAGAAAAAATATGGGTATAAAACGACAATACATGTGGTATTTTTTAAGGCAAAATCAGACCAAATCACGAATTATACCACAAAATCTGAGCGAGTCTGCATAAAATTCTCTATATGTATAATAAGTGAATTCACATTAAAACGGTTTAAAATGAAAAACAATATTTAGAAAATTAAAAGATAAATAATAAAGGCAGGGGGGACAAAGTATACCAGTTCATAATTAAACTAAAAATATATATTCAAATGTAATTCTATTTCTTTTCAAAACTGGCGTGAAAAAAAATTAATTGTTCTATGCCTGAATAATAATTTTTAACAGGAGACATTATACGACTTATATATGATGATGTACGATATTCTACATGTCAGACAATATCGTGAAATTATAATAATGCTAGAAATAGCTCTTTTTCATACATCAATAAAGTGTGCTTGCTACCTTGCTTAATTTAGTGAAAATTGCAAACTCAATTTCTGTCAATTAAAAAAATCTCATTATTATCATTATAAAAAAAGAATCAGCGTTCAGAAAAATAATATAATTGCTCTATAAGAAATTTATGAATCTAGATCATAGATTATCTTTAAAGAAAACAACGATAATATATTTTTTATGAGAAAAAATGTATTTTATATACCATGACATGCTCTTTAGGGAAATAAACAATATAGTATAATTTTTAAATTACACCTTTATACTTTTTGTACTTTTATAAGAACAGAATATTTATTTCTGAATATTCTGAAAATTTCATGATTGAATTATTTATAAAGTGTTTTAATTAATTCAAATAATACATTCTTACCAGAGACTCAGAAGACAAGAAGAGGCTATGAGAAACCATTCAATATTTGCATATTTTTGAGAAGGATATGTTAAAAAATAGCTCAGCCAGCATATTCAAGTAATTTACAGACTATTCACAGATTAGAGTCTGACAGTTAAATTTACAGAAATCAGATTCTAGATGCTAGGAAAGCTGTGCTACAGAAATCAAATTCAAATTATTTTCTAATTTTGAATATAGCGATTAGAAACACACTAATTTTAAAAACGCGGATAAAATTATTATATTATATTAAAAATACATTTTAATCAAAATGAATATGAGCTATTCCGAAAGGTAAGAGTTTATAAAATATACAGCAATGCAATCAAATAATGTGAATACTTACTAAAAATGTAACTGGCCAAATATCCAACCACAATAGTTGTTAATGTACCAAGAGGGGAGAACCACATGTAAGAGATTTTGAACAATGGAAAAATATTCCTGAAAAAAAATTACAAGATACATTTATTTCCTATTCGATAATTATAATATTATCATACGGAATAATTTGTAATTACGAAAATAACCATTGAAGAATTTTTTTTCGCAAGTTTATAAATAACATGTTTTAATAAAGATTTGTACAAGACGATTATTGCGATCTAGCCACAACGAATATGTATTTTAATATTTTTGCTACGAAACTCGAGATTTATCTCTACTGCTAAAAATATTTTGTTTTGCTGTAACTTTGTATAAGAATACTTTTTTTCATATATAGATTTCCTTTTTTCATTTCATATAGATTATATTAAAAAATTTATTATCTATTTTTTATTAATAAATTCAAAGAACAATTAAAGCATTTTCGATGAGATCCAATGAATGCAGAGAATAACAAAAATTTAACACTTTAAAAGTTAGCGAAGAAAAATCCGTCACATAATTATAAATTATGAAAATAGCGAAATTAAACTAAAATTAAAAAAACGACAGATTCTAGGTATAAAAATATTTTCAACACTCATTAATAATAGCGCTCAGCAATATGGGCTATTTTAATTAATTATAAAAGCTGATCACAGGAAGTAAAAAATTTTAATTTTGTAAATACTGTTTGTTTTGTTTTTCACTTAAACATGGAATAGATGATTTTTAATCAAATCATATTGCGAATTATTATTGCTAACTATATAATAAAAAATATATCCTAATTTTCACTAAAAATACATTTTATTGCTACCGGAAGTTCATAACAGATGTTACTCATATTCTATCCTTTGCTTAAATTTCTATCGTATTGGGAAAGAAATGTAAGCAAACTTATAAGTAAAATTATTTATTTGAAAAGTAATACTTTTTATTTTAGGATAAAGATAAATAGATTGATAATTTCGTGTGCATGTTAACACAGGAAGAGGATGCAGTAGCTTCTGTGGGTAAAGATCCCTGAACACTCGAGGACAGAAGTCTGACTTCTTGCTCATATGAAAATGACACTCGCACATTCGCTTTCACCGTCTCTTTTTACAGAGGGGCTTTTTCGCACACCTCACAAATAGGACACAGGGTAATGAACAACCATGCCCAAACTAGTACTCAAGCCGTGGATACCCATATCACGGGGAAGACATGAACCACTAGGCCATAGATTGGATTTTTAAACAGAAAAATTGAATCAGTTTATCAGAAACTTGAATATACTAAAAAAATGTCTTAGATTTGTTTGGAATTTTTATTTCGGAAAAATTAAAATCTCAGTTGACATCATCGTAATTTCACTTTAAAACATTAGAATATCAAAAGCATTGTTTATTAGTAATAACAAAAATATATATATATCGTTCCGAAGAATTTGTAGCAATAATCGAATGTCTTTTTCTCGAGAATTGTCCCTTGTGTGAAGTGCCTGTATTCAGAATTGTTTTTAATATTTTTTAGATGTGGTTTTAAATATTTCACTTCCTAAATTTAGCAAGTAACTATTTTATAAAATAATTAAAAAGCAATATATTGACAGTAGCATTTCAATTTGTGATTGAGCATGACATTTTTGCAGATATTTAAGCTTTTACAATATATTTATGTTGATTTTATATTTGTTATAGTTTTATAAGCTAATACAATAAATAGAATTACTGAATATTTAGAAAATATTAAAGACGATTTTGAATGCGATTAAATCAATAAATCATTTTCAAATCCTTTTTCTTTTCCATCAACTTATTTTAAAACTGAATTTGAAAGAGAAATGAATAAAATTAGATTTCTTTAAAATTATTGTAAATCAGTTCTTACCAAAAGCAGTTTAAGCTGAAATGACTGTTCTTCGTTAAGTTTTTTTAAATGTTACTTTTCATAATAATTACATATGCGATAACAAAGTTTGAAACTAGGCCATACTTAAAATTCATCTTTTTATCCCCATAACACAATTATTATCCAAAAGAGAATATTTATCAATATATCGAATTGAATATTATAAAAATATATAAATTATCGGATAATATTGCATAATATAGTAGATCATGTCATTCCATCTGGTGAAGAATGTCTTAATTAGGACTTACTCTTCTAAATTATCAGCGACATGTGGTTCCAGCGTCGTTGTTATTGGAGATACAGTGGATAAAAGAGTAGAATTTTTGACTGGACAACCTGAGATTGAGACTGGCAGTTTCGCATGGCCAATATTTGTCTGTGCGCTTCCAAAACTGATCCAAGCTGTAAAAGCCAGCGATACCAATAGACCAATCACTGCTCCCTGAAAAAATCAAACATTTTTGTAAATTCAAATGAATTATTTAAAAATTACGTTAAAACCATAAATTAAGCAATCAATTATATAAAATTTCCATTAACAACCACAGCGTGGTAATGTCAATTCCTCATTAGGAGTAATACAAGTGACGTCGTATCTCTATGCTTAATGCCTTAGTATAAACGTGGAAAAATCTGCAAATCTATCTTTCCATTTAAAAAATAGGATATTTTCAAAGAATTTCTTGAAAATTTCTTAGATTTTTTTTTGTCTTGAACATAGACTTACAAAGTATTTTGAAAAGATCATTTGGCAGTGAGGAAATTAATATAAATAAATTAGGATGATATACATAAAAAGAAAAGAATTTTTATTAATAAAATTATGTACATCAAGAATAATAATTTATCGAAATGCATACTAATACTTACATACTTTCTCATTAAAGGCATACCAGCGATTAATCGCCAAACATTGCCAAAGAAGACATTTTAGTTCCTTGACTATGTTTGTCAATAGCAACCAGTTAACTCATAGCATGATAATAGCATGTGGATAATACACAAGTATCTACATGTTAT
Organism: Argiope trifasciata; assembly: GCA_026543055.1. NCBI lineage: Eukaryota > Metazoa > Arthropoda > Arachnida > Araneae > Araneidae > Argiope > Argiope trifasciata. Next base: position 2,426,106 of record JAPMOQ010025968.1, read on the forward strand.
CATAGTTAAATTAAGAAATTTGGAAAAACTTAATTACGTTTCCAGTTGCTTAATTCAGCTAGACATTTGAAAGACTACAAAAAGCAGAGAATGCGAATAATTTTAAATTAAATATTTAAAACAAGATGCATTCGGATTATATGATTTTTTAAATATAATTACCGTTTTTGCAACCAATGAGTTTTATTAAATCCACACTAAATTGCTTTAACTAAAGATCATATTTCAATCCTTAACAACGTTAATAAGACAGAGAATTATTTTCAATAAAAAAATTGAACTAACCTTTTCATTGGTTCTTGCTGTTAAAATTCCTAACAGAAACACCCCCAGCGTCGGCCCAGCCACGAGACCGTACACTATTGTAGATGCTTGAAGCACATTTCCAAAACTTGATACGATGTACGTCAGCACTAGGCTTAGAAAACCGTAAAAGATAGCTAAAATATAAAATGAGACCATTTTAATTTTAGTTCCTTATAAAGAATAACAATTTGAGGTTTTGTTTCAACTTTTTGGGGCCATGCTTTGCGATTATGTATGAATACAGTTATAATAAACATAAAAACCAATTTAAGAAATTCGACAATTCGTTTCTTTATAGACAAGTAAAAGATGTATATTCCTGTCGAGTTGTGTAATATTGAGGGTGTTAAATTTATGTTTTAATTTGGAAAAATTTAAATTTCAAGTAAGTATACTGAAAAAGAATACCGAGGTTAACTATGTAATACATATTTGCCATCGAAAGACATTTGATGCAATCTTATACGAATTTTCTTTTTACATAATCTGTATGCTAGGAAAACTGGAATTCTTAACATGTTCATCGCCAGGCCGAAAATTGGAATTTTGTTTGGTGAATACTCGCATTACGCGTTATCGCGTGATTTGCAATTCACACTTTAAAAAGTGTACGAATATGTTGAAAATATAATGAAACTGTTGATTTTCATTGATCTTTTGCATAAAATGCAATATTTTTTATAAATAAATTTATTTTTAATATAGTAAAGTACTTTTATGTCCTCTTATATTTAATATTTTTGTCTCGTATATCAATTTAAAAAATTATTATATACATACACAAACATATGATTCGTAAAAAAACCCAGCGAAACACTTATTCTACATTTAATTCTCTTATTTATTGACGTTAAAGTACTTAAAATTACCGTTTCGCTGGCTAGATTGTTATAAAACTTTTATTTGTAAAAGTCTGTAAAATGTTTTTCTCATCATCGATGACTGAATGCCGTATATTCAGGAATAAATGAATATATAACTTTTGCATTGCATTCTATATCAAATACTACTCAACGATTCCCATTTATAGCTTCATATACTCATCCACTAACATCCTATTGATAAACAAGACCAAAATGTGAGTGATTATCAACAGCGTTTTCTGCTGTTGATAACTGACTCTCCAAACTGCTATAACACTCAAACAAGGAAAAAAATTAAAATGGCATTTTGATGGATGCAGATGATATTTCACTTAGATCCAGTAGGGAGCTCATTATTTTAAATTGCAAACAGTTATTTAATTCCTTATCCAACTCCTCATTTAAGGCATTTTCATAAAATTCCTAAGTGAAATTTAATTATAGGGACAATTTCAAATCAAAAGCCATCTTAGGTAGACGAATCTGTATTGAAACAACGTATCAATTTCGCAATCTATTTAAATTCCAAATCAATAATGATATTAGATTACCGAAAAAAAGACCAAATATATTTAAGGTAGAAAATTTTAGTAAATTCGATATAATATAATATTAAACTGATGTATCTTTAAGAAATTAAAATTTTAATGAGTGTTATGATGGTAATTGAATTCGATTCTGAAAAAAATCCTAGAGATGGAAGTGATAATATTTTATGTAAAAAAGAAACTAACATTGTATACCTGTACTGTTATCGTACTAAGATTTTATTTTGGACTGACTGTGCTCTCAATATCTTATTTCTTTTTCCATCTGAATTTCCGTAAACACCGTCTCAAATGGAACTGAAAACTGCCACCTATGTAATACCTTTCCATTCTCAACATTGGACTCATGCCATGATTATCTTCCAACTGAGCGAACCATTCATCATCGCCTTGTTTCATTATCAGCAACACGTGTATATCAGTAAACGTCTACGCTTAGTAATGCCAATAAACCCGAGCTCTTATATAATGTCTTGAAGCTAGCTAATCTTGTACTGAGAGTGTTAGTTAATTGCTTGAAAAAGGTTTTCTAAATATGAAATCCGTGTGGATGAAACATTTGTATAAACTATTTCACGAGACTAAAACAAAGTTTATTGAAATAGCTCCCATAATTTTTTTTGTTGTCTTGATTTAAAGTACGCAAAAAAAAGAATTGTCAGGGGGAAAGACATTTTGACCTTGACATTTTGGCGAATTTCCACATTTCAGACTTCTCCGGGCTCTAAAAACACAGTTTTGGAATTATGTCTGTCTGTCTCTAAATAGAATAATTCAAAACCACTTTGACCTACACAAATGAAATTTGATGTATGGTCAGCAAATCAAATATATAGATTTCTGTAACATTTTGAACGATATTCATTCACAAAAATGTATTGTGAAAAATTGATTACCATTGTACAAGTGAACACAGTAACTGAGAAACGTTAAGAATATATCAATAACATTTTGTAAACAATTTTATCCCTTAAAGTGTAGATATTTATCAAATTTCGCATCATATCCATTAGAGGGTTGAACATCTGTTGGTCTGTGCTTTAGAATGTAGTTTAACGCAATAACTCATAAAATCCAAGTTTAATTTAGTTGTATCAACTTCAAATTTTAAATCAACCTCTTTACTGACATACACGAGGGCTATTTTGAGATGGACCTCATAATTTTGAACTACGGTCAGGTTTTCAAGGACGACACCTGAGCTGTCACCTCCTCCCCAAACTTCCACGCCATGCCAAAAGAGAGACGTTTGCCAACGACGGATTTAACATGCATCTAAACCGCTTAAACGACGATTCTTCGGTGGAATAAGGCTCAAGAACTAGAAACCATCCAATTCCAAAGCCGAGGCCTTACCATCTGGCCAACGTGGTCCCTAATAAATTCTAAAGATCTAATAAATAAATGAAATTTTATATATAATCTTTTTATTAATAATGTAGTTGGTTTGGATCGGTTTATAAGGAGACAGAACGCACAAGAAATAAATATTTGGGTTTCATTATTGTATTAAGAAATGCAATATTCAGTATACTAACAGTAAATTTATGTGCATTTGCGACATTCATAATTTTATTGGAGGAGAGCGGATGAGAGTTTATAAAATATTCATAACGTATATCAAACATATTAACGGATTAAAAAGTATCTCTTTGGTTTAATTAGAAGTTGCGAATACTATATATTAATATCTTCCAAAATGATACAGATCTTAATGTTTATCACATGGTGATATTACTTTACAATTCAGGAATGTATTACGTTCTGCCAAAAACAGGTTCATATTAAATTCTCTCTATAAAGTACTGCATATTAAGGATAAGGATTGTTATGATAAGGATGAAACTACAGTTTTTGTATACAACTGAAATCAATATTATTTAAATAAATTCCGTAAATGATCATAAGTAAATTTAATTCTAATTAACAGAATTAACAACGTAAAATTATTATTGAAGTAGTCATCTTAATTTTCTTCTTTTTAGAGAAAAATAAAACCCAATATACGTATTAAATATTAAGACATTCGGACAAAGTTTTGTTGAATTTCTAGTTGTATGAAGCATATATATATATTTGTTACAAAGACCCTTTCTTGATTTTTTTATTTAATCAATTTTTCATGCAAACGAATTCAAGCTTTAATTATGCATTTATTAGCAAATAAATATATAATTAAATATTTTTTAAAATGAATGTAATTGAATAAGAAATGTTATTTTTTATCTCTTTCTCTCTATGACATCAGATGTGATCTGAATGACTGTTGTCCAGCCATGTTCAAGCAATGGAAGTTGTGGTTTGGAATTTACGGTTGCCATCGATCACTCATGAAGGGCGTGCGCCCCATCATTGGGGTGAAGGTAGCTACAAAGGACCTATCTCTATACTGCCTAGACATCCAGAATGAACTGCATTATTAAATCGCAATGACAGTAAATCCGGAGCTGAGAAGAACGCAAAGAGACATCAATGACAGAGAAGCTCCACGAAAAGGTACAACCCGACATCGGCATGGATGTAATCAACATCGAATCATGTTATACTCAAAGATGAAGCGAGAATCTGCTTAGTCAGCTTCTACTCCATATATTTGAGGTGTCCACCCACCGTGGAATGGAGTAAAGGTACCCATCAGTTTTACATTTTATAAAGTTTAACTATTTTTAGTTTTTTTTACATGATAATTTCTAAAAATTAGTTTATCGCCAATTACAAAATAATCTTATTTCAAATTGCTACATTTAACGAAAAAGAACATATTTTTTGAACGTTGAGTATAAGTAATACTAATTTCAAATAAATAAAACCATCCGAAGTGAATCTTTTTATAAATAAGCAAACTTTGTCATGATGGAATTAAAAATCTTTACGCATTTAAACAATACCTAAATCTTTAATAGATTATACATAATTATAATCTAACGTCAAAACCATCTTTTCGGTGCCTTTTTTGATTCAGTATGGTAAATGAAATAATTCCTTGAAAATAATAGCCTCTTGGTAAATTTAATAACAGAATAACATTGCTTAAAAGCTTTGAATTACGTTAGAAATTAAAATTTATGCAATATTTTCTAATTTTAAGAAAGTCTGAATTTTGAAAGATTTTAAACAGTAAAACATATCAATATGTATCATCAAATTTTATACACTTGAACAAGAAACTTATGCAGTATTTTTCATCAATATTTCTTTGAGATTTCCTAAATAAATTTCAGGAGTTTTAAAACAAATTCTGTACAGAATTAAGATATTATTCGTTAACAGATGTTTGAACAAATGTTAATGGCTCTAAAATCATTTTTATCTAGAATTCCAATCCTAGAATTTAAAATTCCTGGCTAATTAAAAATATGATGTATTAATTACTAAAGAATTCTTGAGTCACAACCGAAGAACAAGTCAAATTTTAAATAAAATAAATAAACAGGATTAATGGAAAACTCTCAGAATCCGACGGCTAACCAATCAATTCTGCCAGAGAAAAACCAGGAAAACAGGCAACTGTTAGCGTTGTTTAACCAAAGTGCGTATCGGCCCATCTATTTTAGAATAATGATGATTTAGAAACTCAGCTGGAAAGATAATTCATAAGCTTATTCCTCCAATTTATATTCGTCAGCTAGATTATTGACAAATTCACCATTTACTCTGTGTGTTTAGAGAAAGATAAAAAAAATTATACCAATATTTAATCTATCATTCAGCTATTGGAATAGATTATTCTATGTTTTAACCCTTTATAGGGCATAATGCCGGAGTAGGGACAAATAAAATATTTTAGAGTTATATCGTTCGTGTTAACAGATGATGTAAATACTAAGACGTCTAAAGTTCGTTGAATTGTCGTTTAATTTATGAAATAAAGATTGGTAAGTATACTTACCATAGATAGTTCAGCTAAAACTGAAAGTGGTAAGTATATTTACCACTCAGCATTAAGAGTAAAAACTATCATAGGATGTTCATTGATAAGTATACTTACCACTCTATTGTACACAATTTAAAACAACTTTATGCCGTTTTTTTTTTAATTAGAAATCATAGCATTCAAAATCAGTAATGTCTTGCATTCAAAGCTCATTTATTAGACTGGCTGGGTGGATGGCTACAAAGCATAAAAATAAAACTAATGCAATCCGGTGCAATTATATTAGTAATATCTTATCCCGTTTTTCTTTAAAAAGCAAACTAAAATGTTGTGAACCACACTATTCAATTAATGAATGTATCAAAACTGAAATCAAAATATGCATAAAATCAATAATTTAAAGATTCCGAATTTTAAGAAATTCCAGTTGCATCAACAGTTTTGCTCATTTTTTTCAAAAAATATTAAATTTAAATTAAATAAACTCAATAACAAAAATTGATAATTAAATACATGAATATCTTAGACATAAGGAACATAACATAGTGGTGTTCCATGACTGAAAACTTTATCAGGATTTACAATTCAATCGCTAAATCTAGAACCCACAACTAAACTTCTTACATCGTAAACGGGCATTAGTAAGCACATTTAACATTTTAGCATTTAAATGAAATTTTACTATAGACAATTTATTTCAGAGTTATTAAGATAATTATATTATCAATCGAATTCTTAGCATCTGATTGCCCTATTTTTCACTATAAAAATACTTATTTGAACCTTCATAAAAATCCTTTACAGGTGGTAAGAATATATACCAGAAAACTATAAAAGGTTAATTCTATCAATTCTAAAAGTCTCCAAATGGCAGTTCAATACAATTACGGAGCGTAATCGGAACGTCAGGATTTCATTGCGAAAATTTTCCCCTCTCTCTTTTAGTGTGATTGATTGAATAGGGGCCTCTCTTGCCCAGAAGGGTTTGGGTGATAAAGTGGTTTCTTGAGACCTTCGGATGGATATCAGATTGTACATTTTGTTAATAGCCTTAATTTAAGCTGTCTTATCTTTGAAAGGGAAAATTGATTATTCAAGTATTCTGAGGTAACCGAACAAAAATAATATCATAAATGAGATGGTTAAAATTCCAATTCGAAATATAAGTAGAATCCATCCTTTGATGAAAACGATAACAGTATTCAAATACGAATGAATTAGAAATAGGAATTCAACTGCTGTGAGTAGCTGAAAAATAAGTTATGATATACATATAATAAATAATTCGTGATATAATAATTCACGATATGCATACTTATGAATTTCGCTGCCATTGCGTTCCTTCTGTCACTCATTTTCCAGAAGGGGCGCATGAAATCCTCCACGGTGACGGTGGTTAAGGAGTTGAAAAGGGAGGACAATGTGCTAAGGGCGGCGCTCAGCATACCGCAGATGCACAGCCCTGGCATTCCGGGAAAGCTGCTCAAAGCTTTCAGAGAAAAGTAAGGCAACAGCTGAAATGAATACCTGATATTACTATCATGGTTATTGATAAATACATTCTAGAATCAGAAATGTGTAATAATTTTTTGAAGAAAGGCAAATCTTCCAAAATAGGGTGCGGGGCTTGATATTGTAAAGAATTTCTAATGTTGATTTTTTGCAGTTTTAGCGACATTGCTGGAAAGAAAGATTTACATATCTTAATGGATGTTAATGGAAGCCACAGTGATTTCTAACATTGGCGACGAATTCGGTGACCATTAGGCGACAAAAAGAGGGTTACTGAAAATGCAGAAATGATGGAGATATCTCTAATAGAATTCAAGATTTAAGAATCGTACAAGCCGATTTTGTATCCTTCGTTGACTTTAATTAAATAAACATGTTCATAAAAAGTAAATTTTCCGTTTGGAGTGTTTGTTGAAAGCGGGACAAGATTTCCAACTGTGTTCATTGAACGATATAGCTGTTTTCAAATTAATGACGATTTACTTAAATTGAGAATTTTTATATATATTGCATTTTTCGTTTATTATTGATCTATCATATTTTTATTCTGTAAAATATTGATTTCCATTATTTAACTTGTTGGATTCATTTCATGTGGACAAATCGGTTAATTTCCGTTACTATATCATTCAAAATAATTTGGCTTTACAATGTAACCAGTGAAATTAAATTTTTCGTAAATTAATCAAGAATATATTATAGTAACAGGCAAAACTTTATTAGTAAGCATTTGATGACAGTATTTAATATATTTTTACTCATACCAAACAAAGAATAAGGTGTGCAAAATATTATATATAAAATTAACTTTATAAAAATTAATCAATTTTATTATTTATCATTATTATATTTACAAAAAGTAAAATGAATATTTCAATTTTAATGAAAGTTTCCTACAGTAAAACGACTCCAAAGAAAGAGAGCACAGGATATTTATTAGTCTAATGGTATATTTTGAATCATGATCTCGTCCACTAAATGGATGCGACTTGAACTGATAAAAGGGACTAGAAATAAATAAAACTCGTAGCTCATTTTACTCCACTGATACCAAAGAATACTGTTTTTAAATTTAAATTTTCAAGTTAATTTTTTAAAAAGTTTTCAGAATATAACATCCAGGTTTTAACTTCAATAAATAAAATTTATATCAATTTAACTTTCACATTCAGAAGGTAAAATTCGTTTGATACATACTGGAATGTCAAACATATACAATTACCAAGAATTTCAGCATTACATGGATATAATTTCCCGATAAATTTTTTCGATCGATTTTGTGTACAGAGTATTAAATTTTAATGAATTTTTAGTGACTTATTTAAAAATTTAGTCTTTTTATATGGCATTAAAAAATTCTTACTTGGTCCGGCTTTGATATGGGTTGGTCGCTGGAAGTCAGAGGATCACAGTTGTAAAAATTGGCATACACAACTAGACCTACAAAGACGTTTACAACATGGAAGATTGCGATCACAGGTATACTTGAAAACAAAGCACTGTAACAAAACAAACTCACTCATAAATATCAAGATATTGACTTTAGATTCAATTTAATTATTTAAATCCTAGTGGTCTCAAAAGTCTCAAAATCGGAAATAATCTAAAATATTTGAATTTTACTGCTTATTTCAATGATCCATTTTTTATTTCCTCCCCTCTCCAAAACTCTATAATTGTCCAAAGAGACCTGTTTCATATACGTTATTCAGAAATTGCAAATTTTTTGTTTAAGATAAAAAATTTCTATTAATTGCAAATTTTTTTTTGGTAAACTTGAAGGATATTCAGGGCAGAAAAAGGATTGTAAAACGTAGCGTATACAACTAGATTAAAATTATAATAATTCTTTTCAACTAGACTTAGTTTTTAAATATTTATATCAATATTGCTAATAATAATTAAAAATTGTTTGTTCATATTAAATTGTCTTAAAATAGTTTAATTTATGAACGTTTGCAAATAATTTTTAATTGTTAGTCTTTGAATTTGATATTTTGCTTAAAAGACGAGCAAAAAATTGTAAGATCATAGTATATGCGTTCAAAAATCGTATTATTAACCTTTTTACACTCTATTAACTCCTTATCTCAGTCACCATTCAAAACGGTGCACTATTTTGACACTTTATTTTGTTTTCAATTTTGATTGTTAAAAATGCCTACAGAATAATAAAAATATGTAGATTGATTTTTCGGGGAAATTCAACTGAAACAATTATATATTAATTAATGTTTTGGAACAATAAACAAATTCTTGTATTAAGTGCATACTTATGCAGCTAACTACTTTTCAGAGAGCAAAAAGTTAAATATATAAGGCAGGTAATAAACACTTAAATTGTAATTTTGTTTTCAATTTTCGTAAATAAACTGTAGGTGTTATAAGAACCTTTAAAAATGCTTCATTTTCATAAATTACAATACATTTCAATTAATACAGATACAGAAACTAAGTTAGCTATAATAAATCAATATTTTTTTGAACTAACGTTAAGTATAGCTAACTTGTGCTATAAATTTCATGAATGAAGAAGCCTGCACTTGGACTATACAGCTTTCGTTTTATAACTGGTCAATAGTTGAAATAGACTTAAAACCTTCTCCTTATCTTAATTTGTTTGCTAACCATTTGTATATATTCTAGAACCAATTTCTATAAAGTTAAAATATCAGTAATGATAATTGAAGTTTTTATTTCCCGAATGTTGTTAGTTGTAATTCACATTAATATACCTTTATGCCACACTAACAACAACAACAAAAAATTGGCGACTTACAGTACGGAACTTTACTTACATTCGTGCTTTCTTTACGGAGCTTACGGTGAGCATCCTTTGAACCTGCATTTGGCCGACACCATAGGCAGAAAGAGACGTGATAAATCCGTACATGAAAATATTTAAAAATGTATAACGAGAAGTGAAATCCATTTCAGGCCTGAAATATAAATAATAGGATTTACATTACATTCATTTTGTTCATTTGCTGAATGATATTAGTTATAAGAATAACATTCCGAAAGCTAAAGCATAAAAGGAGTATTGACTCTGCTTACCCCGGTACAATAAGACGACCCCCTTCTTCTGCTCGGGACCAAACTGTTTGGACGCCGCCGACGTCCGCGCTGCCTTTCGCCAATATGGCTATCAATCCCACGTACATAAGCAATGCTTGAAGTACGTCAGTCCACAGGACAGCTTTCATGCCTCCCTGAAAAACATTTAAATAATATCTATTTAGAAATTAAAGGGTCTGCTGTAGAAAGGAGGTAGCTCTAATTTTCAAGTTAGCAGAAAGCTGTAAAAAAACATTTGAAAAATAAAGGTTGATTAGATTTTTAGATAAAGATTTTCTTTTCCATCTATCTTTTTAACTGTTCTTATGTATTATGATAGTATTTTCAGTCAAAATATATATTCCAGATGACGTGACACATTTTCGAATGTTGGAACCTTCTCTTTCTTGCAACCAAATAAATAGCCCGTCTGTTTCTATGAAAAATATTTCATAATAAAAATGGAGTTTACTATAATATTATTTTATTTAAAGTAAATTAACAAAATATATATGTTCAACCTGACTTTAAAAACAAAAAAAAAATGTATTCCTATTAATCATCATAATCCTCCCTCTCTAACCTTGAGCTCATCTGCTGCGTCGTTGGATTGTCGGCCATTGTAAAACTGCATGCCATTTCTGGGAAGTATTTGCAAACTAGTTTCATTTCATATTTATATTTTGGGCTTTTAAATGGAAGGGAGTGGGAATAATACAACCATAATCTTGTTTGACATTGATGGAGTAATGGTTTGGATGTAGAATATTCTTACTGTCTTGTTACAGAGTAGTCCAACACTCTTTTTAGATAATATGTTTCATATATTAATTTGGGATTTTTCAAAAGTAAACTCTACATTTCGTTAAAAATACTTTCGTTATGAACAGAAATGATGTAAGTTTTCAACAATAAACCTTTTTATTAAAGAAAAGTACAGTTGAAAATCATTCCTTAAATATCTTTAGTAAGCTTTTCACTTATCTTCTTTATGATACTAATATACTCTCACATGGTAGAAAACCCTCTTTATTCTTTCCTTGCACGTTTTTCCGTATTTTCGAAGGCGCAATCGTGGGGGGAAAAGGTAAGAGCATCACGAGCTACTATATTGCAACATATAATAATAAAAACATCCTCATTACTTCAGTAACGCGATAGCTAATGACTAGAGATACATCTTTTGATCACCAATAGAACAAGTTTTTATTTTACCACATAATATTACCTGTAACTCCAAATCCCTCTAGGCTGAAGCTACATAATCTTTGCAGCAAACCTTTCAATTATGTATAGAATGCGTCAGTCTCATTGCCGTACTACAAACATTCTGCATGTATGGAAAATGAACAAGCTAGCATTCTGTATGTGTAGTTATATTTGTAAGGTTAATTATTGCTGCTGTTATTTTATAGGTTAATCTATGCAAAGAATGGAAACTGAACTGAAACTCCGGGAACTAGATTGAAAAATTTGGCAAAACAGAATAAGGGACTGAATTTGTTAACGGTTGCTAAAAAGGAGTTGTGTCAAGTTTTAATTCATATGGGACGGCTGAAACGCTCACAATTTTTCTATTAAACTTAGAAAGAAAAAACAATCTTATCAAAGGATCTGGTGAAAAACCAAATCCACTTCCGTTCGTATACTGCGGAAGTTTGGGAAGAGAGAGCAAGCTCATGCATCTTTCTTGTTATCTTGTATCCTAATGTCGTTTTAAAATGGGACGTTAATATAATTAAACTAAAGCTGAAATGGGATAGATTTATTTTTCATTCGAGTAAACTATGTAGATTAATGTGGAAAGAATTATGAATCTACAGTATAATTTCCAATGCCTCAAATATTCCGCTGCCTGTTTTAAACTATCACAGGCAGGGTGAAATTCATTAGAAATTTAATAGGTGAAAAAGTTGGTTATGTTTGGTGGTTACCATATTAAGGATAACGGTGCATCTTAAAATGCGCGGAAATATTAAATATAGTCAATTATTGTTCATCCAAGACGTAGTTTATAATCAATTTATGCGCCATAAATTTATATTTACTAAGCGTGAAGAATTTTTAAATTCAACATAGTCTGCCTTTTGAATCCTTTCAAAAACTATTCATCTATTTAAATATTTATTTTTCCGCATTCCTGCGGTAAAAACAAATGAAGTGATAAAGTCTGAATAACATTCTTTTAACTATTTTTCAATTACATTTATTTGGATAAACCAATCGACATCTTTATTAACCAAAGGCATTCGTTGTCTCAAACAATGACATTTGAACTTTCATGACTCGTTCAATTTTGATCCGAAAATAGTGGAATTTTTCTTATTTAAGATGTTAGTGTACAAATAATATTTTGCTAAATATGAATGATAGAATTAATACCTGTATAAAAATTTAGATTTCACTTTTTTTCTGTAATATATTGATGCAATTCATTACATTTAAAACATCTTTCAAGCTGAAACTTTTGCCAATCTCTTGATATTAGCAACTAAACTCTAAGTATAGTGGACTTTAATAATAACTTTGAAGATTAATTAAACTTATTCAAGCTTTATCTTTCAGTAATAATTCTGCCCAAAATAACATCAGTTAATTGGAATGCGTGGCACGACCTTTACATGGCAATTTCATTAAATGTAATTGCGTCCTACTGATACATTCAGTAAATATTGGATCTCACTATAGTCGAGTTCTGTCAAATTGAGCAGAGAACTTAGTTAACAATTCAACAATTTCAAATCCTGCAAATAAATAGCAATTACTAATGGAAATACGTGACTCTTCTCATTTTGTTTGGCAGCTAATTTCTGTATTGAAAATTCTTCGATGATTCTAAATTTTAAATATTTTCCGTAATATTTTTCCCAATGAAAATTGCATTCCATAATATAAGAAAATACAAGATTCTTTGAATCAGAAGAACTTTCAATCTTTCTACAGTATTTTGAAAAATTCAAAGAAGGAAATATCAATTTTTAACTAACCAATCAATTTTTAGGTATGTTATTTAACTGAAAAGGAAATTTGTTTAGCTGATTAATTTATAGTATGAAAGCAAAAATATTTATTGTATGTCTGAATTATTTTTTATCTTGTAAGTTATTTTATAGTACTAGACGAAAGAAAAGACATTTGGATAGCAAAAAAAATTTCTCAAGAATTTAATCAATTTTAGACTTCTATCAACTAGAAAGCGACAGTTATAGAATAAACTATTCGTCAGTCTGTAAATACAATAACTCAAATATGACATAAATCAAGCGAAATTTGACACATTTGTAGATTTTTTTAAATCAAATTTGGGAAAAGTCCTTCCATGTATTTTAAGCTTGTTAATATGTATATTCATGTGAATGAGATAAATCAAAAATACAATTCAAAAAATGAAAATTAGAGTGTGCATATTCATAAAATTATTTTAATTTCAATATATCCACATTCAAAAACTCATTTTCATGCAGAATTATATTTCGTACAACGATCTTAAATTTATAAATTGTAAAATAAGCATTTGGGGTTTAAAAAAAAATCACAGCCAAAGTGATGATAAATAAAAATAGTTTCAAAAATATTCATTTAAATATAGCACTTAAAAATGAGATCTTTAATTTTAGGTACTTTTTTTTTTTCTTAAAATCGATATTTCCAACCTTAAGAATGATTAAAATAATTCTGAAAAATTTTAAACAGTCAGTCAACCAACCAAAACCCTTGAGACTTTCTCGTATGCTCCCTAATAAACGTTCATTTCTGCATTATTGATTGAATGTGGTTAATATTAGTTATGAAAGAGCCTGTTAGAATGCGATCTACGGCGATTAATCGCCGAAATGCTTTTTTCTAAAAAACTTTTGAAGAGTGGTGGCGAGAGTGGTATAAAAGAAATTTCCTTGAATATTGTGTAAAAAGTTATACTAATTCTAATTCCGCAAAGAAATGCGTACCTTGAATAAGGCCAAGAATGCTTTGAATGTCATTGGCGAAATATGGATCTTCCGCGAAATCTAAGTTTTGTTGATCTACTGCGTGAATATATATTTTGGAAGTCTTTTTCAGACCGATTGAAATAAAAATATGACATGGTACCACAGTTGTAATCATTAGACCTCATAATGAGTTTCATTGATTTAAGCGTTTATATTGATAAGAATCTACATTTTAAATGCTAAATTTGTTTATTAAATTTTATCTAGATCTCTCTACAGTATGTAGTTATCCAGGTCATTTATTATCGAACAGTCAGTCAGATTGATTTTCTAAGATTAGATTTCGTTTAAAATTTAGATAAAAATCAAAACAGTGAGATGCTTGGGGTTATTGCGTTCACAAACTTTAATAATGTTTTTTTTTTATTTAGTGTAATCCATAAAGCGGGAATCAGTCAAAATCTCGAGTAATGAAACTTTTTAACGATGACAATACATTCTTTAAACGTACATGAAAAAAAAATTAAAATATAATGTTTTCAGAATTTTAGAAGTGTCGCAAACAATTTGTTTTAAGGCTTTTGTCTGGCAATAGCATGAATCAAGCTGAAACGAAATTGTAATTTGTAAATATGTTTATAGGATTGATGCTATTTATAAATTATGACACACGGAAAATTCACATGCGTTTCTTTCAAATCCATCAAAAGGCTTTAGAATTAAAAATATTAGATCTAGAGCAAACAACTTAGGCAACTTGAAAGTTATAAATAATCACTTAGTAAACCTTTTCATAGCTTGCTGGATTTTTGTAAAAAGTCTACCGAAATTTTAATGGTTTCTCTTAATATCTTTGGAACATTATACTAAACAAAAATACTCGCACACATTTTTTTTTCAATTAACCTTTAGTGATATCGTATATATATTATTTCTATATAAATTGCCTTTAAATAAATTAAATTAAAAAATATTTCTAATTATATTATGACAAAAACTTGCATTCTTTCAATTATTGTAGATTTATAAATATATTTGTGTTAATATTTAAAATAAAATTTCGAGTAAAGAATATAATTTTAGAAATTAATCAAAATGGTTGACGATTTAAATTAAAATATTTTTTTGATATACAAGTTCGAATCTTTTCTTTTTTCTTTCTTGCTTTTGATACCGCTAAAACATTTCTCGTATTATTCAGATCGCAATAAAATAAATTGGGATATCAATACATTTAACTTACCATTGTACAATAAAAAGTGCAAACGACGCCTACAGTAATGACAGATGTCCATAGAGACAGATTGGTCACAGCGCTCAAGGCCAGAGCTGGAGCATACAGGCAGACAGCTGTGTACAGTATCTGTATAAATAAAGGATGTAGTTATTAAGCTGATTTCAATGATTCGTTAAAAGATACGATTTTTTTTGCGAATTTTATATTATTGTTTGCTTGAAATATATTCTTATGGAGTCCATATTATATTTTTTGTACTGTAATTATAAAATACCATGGTAGCGAATTAATGTATATTGTCTCATTAAAGAAAATAATTTTGACTTGCCATATTGAAATAACATTTAGAATATTTTAATACTAAGTAATTGTATTTTATAGATATTTTATCATTTTTTTAATATTTAGTTAATTAGCTACTTAATTTCAAAAAGAATTATTATTTCAATTAGAGCTATTATCATTATATTTATATATAAAAGAATATTTTAATTTATAAGAAAATTATTACCATATATTTTTACAAAAAATTAATTCGTACGGAAAATATTTTTTATTCCAATGTTATAAATGCTTGAAAAATATGTACAATTCTACAGCCACAAATGATTTAATAATTTTCGAAATGAATTTTATAATATTTTCTTCATAGCGTATATTTTTAGTATTTAGTAATAGAAAATGTATTCTAAAAATGCTCATTTAATTAACACATAAAGAACCTAAATTTAGAATTTTAGAAGATAACTTATGATCCCTTTGAAACCCTTATAGGAACTTCTAATGGTTTTAAAGTAATATGAATTATTTATATATTATTTTGAAATCAATTCTCTTTACGGTTCCATCGAAGACATTATAGAACCTTCAATCTAATCTATAAAAATAGTCTCATTGGGTTCAGCAATGAGTGACAATAAATGCCAAAGATTATTACAATTATACTCACTTGTTTAATTGAATAACACAATAATTCAAATATATTATGAAAATTCATGGCATTAGTACCGTGAATATTGGCTACATTGTAATTTCATTTTGACTAATGAGGAGAATAATTTATTCCATCCTTTAATGAGCAAAAAAAGAAGAAATGAATTTATTACTAAAAGTTATGCACAAACATGGTTGCTTTAACTACATTGTCACTGTGAAGATTCTGTTACTTTGCATATTGGTGCACAAGGTTTTCAACATCCTTCTAGAAGAATGTTTCCGCCATTAATAGAAGGCAAGTCTGAATGTCCTTAAGTATGGAAGTTCTTTGAATTTTTTTTTTATTATTAGAGACGGCGTATGGAGAAAGAATTAAACTTTCAACATCGTAAGTTGGAATTTTTGCATGCTAGTCAGTCAATTATTAACCTGAATTTCCATCCTTCATTTCTTTACAATCCCTTGATCAACTTGTTGAGCAAGGCCTGTTCCAATAGACTTGCCAGAATGTGATTAAGTGTTGACCGATTTTCATCTTTTCCGTGAAATCTAGAATTATCTAAGAATCTAAAGATTTCTTATTTAATAAGAGATTTCAAAAGAACATTTGGCATCACATCAAAGGTAACAACTGTCTTTGAAGTTGAATTTGGAAATACAGTTCACTGATTTGATAAATTCCTGAATCTTTCGGTGAATATTATTGCACCGAAAAGTAACGGTGTTAATATATAAATTTTAATGATGAATTTAAATTAATTCCCTTCACCATTCTTGTGTCTTTTTATGCTTCATCTGAGAATGAACAAAAACAATGGTCCTCGTATTTGGTAAATAATGTTACTTAAACCATTAGCAAAACTTCAGATGCCATGGGCTGATAATATTTACTATTCATGAGGCATGTTATCTTTATACGATAACTTTCTGTTCGCTGTTATGATGGTTCCTAAATGAGCAAATTCTCTTTATGTGATAATTTTCTGTTTGTTACTATATGTTACTAAATCGGAAAATTTTTATATGAACAAATTTTTGAGGCATAAATGAAATCCTTTTCTTTCCGCTTGGAAGTTATGTAGAAATTTACTATAAAATTTGTAGTTTTTAAAATTTAAAAAAAAAAAGGATGAGGATTTCATTTCATTTCTTGACAAATAATTTCTTGCAATTTGAACAAATAAATTCCTTTAAGGTGATTTAATACATGTTTAACAAAAAATTAGTTATTAATGTAAATATAATCAATTTTTTTTTCATACTTACTACTTGTAAAGAGAAACTTAGAGAGCATATTCTTCTGAGAAGACGCCCAAATCTCTTTTCTAAATACTATAAAAACAAGATATGATAGCATTAACACAATATTATCAGTAAAAAAATATTCAAAAATATTTTTTAAACTTGAAAATATTCCAAGTGTGTTACTATTTTTTGAAATATATGAAATAAATGCCTAAAATAATTAAAATTTAAATTATTTAATTACTCTTAAATAATAGTAATAAAAATTCTGCTAAAAATATCCGATTTAAATGTTGTATTCTTAATGTTTTTGGCATTTCTTGACTTTTGAAAAATTTTAATCCCCTTCAAATAAGACAATGCATGATAAATGAAGTTTTAATCTACGTCAAACATAACATTCTGAGCCAATGATAATTTTTAATAAGCATTTTTACACTGAATAGTTTTAAAGCAATAATTTGCATCATCGAATACTATCAAAAGTATTCAATGGGAAATTCCAATTACTAGATGATGTATAGTTGAATTTTTTATTCTTAACAATCCTTCCGTTAAGTTATTCCTTTAAATTACAACATTTCAAATAAAAGCATCCTATTTGAGTAATAACATTTTAACAGAAACTTCATACACATGTTAGTCTTCTATATTGTAATGTATGTTTTGTCGGCCTAAATCACAAAGTAGAAAAAGTATATATTTTCTCTACAATTGTTATTATAGGAAAATTATTATCTAAAGCCATGGTAGTTATCTTGATTTTTTTAATAGTTACATTGTTCGTCGCTAGAGATTCAGCATATTTTACGTATTTTTCAAGACTAAATTTGGAACACTTTTTATTAAACGGCCAAAACATCATCAAGATCTGTAAATCGAGAATTAAATACTAATAATTTATGTTTTTTCAGTAGTTAACTTTATAAAAAGTTTATTACCTATAAAATTATTAACTGATTCAGTATTTCTGCTAAATACAAAATTATATAGAAAATTATGAATTATACAAATATTTTATTAAAATATAAAATGTATTTAAAAATTTCAAGACTCGAAATGAAGACATAATTTCACAAAGTTATTAACAACATATAACAAAGTAAAAAAATTTCCCACTAATTTCAGAAGGCCATTAATAGTATTTATACAAAAAAAATTTACTAAAGATATAAGATCTATAATAATATTATAAATGTGAAAGTTTGGATGGTTGTTACTCAGTCACTCCAGAACAGCAGAACGGAATTGGATGAAATTTAGCACGGAGATAGATTATAGTCAGAAATAGAGTATAAGGCACTTTTTATTCTGGTTAATTTTATATTAATTAAAAACTAATTTTCGCGCCAAAAAGCTAAGTCCAAATCCCGTAAAAGATAAGTAAGGTTCCATTTTTTTTCCCAACAGAAATAAGATTAGGCTTAGAAGAATTTCGACCGATTATTTCAAACGATTCTACTTATTTTCTTTGTGTTTAATGTATTTAAAATGAAACATTGTTAATTAATCGATATTTCGTTTTTATTCTGACGTACTTTCAAATTAAAAGAAAACAGAATAAAAGAAATTAAATATTTCTAATCTGCATTGCGTTACCCCAACTGGCGTAGGAAAGTCAAACATGTGCGTTACGCCAAACGGCGTTGAAAGTTTAAACGGGATTGTTGACAACTGTGTTTTCATTTAAATTAAAAGTTTAAAAATTATGTGTATTATATTGTTATAGTGATATCGATCAATAAATAAAATGGATTTGACGATTTTAAAGAAATATGGACTTGATTTGATGTTTTGTTTTATGTCAGGTGTCCACTGTAAATAAATTGTTTTTAGATCAGTTATGCACTTTAAAATTAGCTAAATTGTATTTTTAAGCTATATTTTTTTAGTAAATGCTTATAGTTTTAAGTTCTTTTTTTTAAGATAGTTTTAATCTTTTTGATTTGTTTACGTGATAGTTTTTCGAAATAACCGGAAAACGCAAATCTAATCTTTCGAAAAGGTGTAATAAAGCTCTTGCAATGAGAGCAATTGAAAATTTCATTATTCTTCAACATCTGAAACAATCGTTTATATTACTTAATTTATTCGCAAACAGCTTACAGTATTTATCACTTTTCCTTTTATATATATATATATATATATATATATATATATATATATATACACTGAAGTGACAAAAGTCATGGGATGACAGTTAATATCGTGTCGGTCCTCCTTTTGCAGGGCGAAGTGCAACAACTCGACTTGTCATGGAGTCCACAAGTCGTTGGAAGTCCTCTGCAGGAATATTGAGCCATGCTGTCTGTATAGACGTCCATAATTGGGAAAGTGTGGATGGTGCAGGAGTTTGGGCAAGAACGGACCTTTCGATGATGTCCCATAAATACTCGATGGGATTCATATCGGGCGATCTAGGTGGCCAGATCATGCGCTGGAATTGTCCGGAATGTTCTTCAAACCAATCGCGAACAGTTCTGGCCCGGTGACATGGCGCATTGTCATCCATAAAGTCCCATCATTGTGTGGGTACGTGAAGTCCATGAATGGCTGCAAGTGATCTGTAAGCAGCTGAACATAACCATTTCCAGTCAATGATCGGTTCAGTTGCAGCAGAGGACCGAGTCCATGCCATGTAAAAACAGCCCACACCATTATGCAGCCACCACTAGCTTGAACAGTGCCTTGCTGACAGTTTGGGTCCATGGCTTCGTGGGGTCTGAGACACACTCGAACTCTACCATCAGCTCGTAACAACTGAAATCGTGACTCATCTGACCACGCCACGGTTTTCCACTGGTCTAGGGACCAGTCGATATGCTCACGAGCCCAGGAGAGTCGCTGCAGGCGATGTCGTGCTGTCAGTAAAGGCACTCGAGTCGGTCTTATGCTGTCATAGCCCAAGGAAGACAAATTTCGATGCACAGTCCTATCGGACACGTCCCTCATACGTCCCACATTGATTCCTGCAGTTATTTGACGAAGTGTTGCGTGTCTATTAACATTGACCATTCTACACAGACGTCGGCGGTCTCGGTCGTTAAGTGCAGGTGGTCGCCCACTGCGCTGTCCATGATGGGATGTGATGCCTGAAATTTCATACTCTCGGCTCACTCTTGATACTGTGGATTTCGGAATGTTGAATTCACTAACGATATCCGCAATGGAATGACCCATGCGTCTAACTCCAACTAACATTCCACGTTCAAAGTCTGTTAATTCTCGTCTTGCCGCCATAAATCACGAAAAACCTGTTCACATGAATAACTTGAACACAAATGAAAGCTCTGGAAAACGAACTGCGCATTTATACTTTTTCGCTGCGATACTACTGCCATCTGTATATTTGCATATTGCTATCCCATGACTTTTGTCACTTCAGTGTATATAGGTCTCTTATAAAAACGACTGGCTCTTTTATTACTAGAAACTTTTACTGTCTTATAATCATATACCTAATGTTAATTAAATGAAAAGAATGGAAGATTATAGGATTATGTAAAAATTTACAAAAGAATTTTTTTAATTAAAAGAATTGAAGCTAATTTAAAAGAATAAAAATCTCTCTATCTTTTGCTTAGAAAACGAAAATTGCTATCAACTGAACATGAAATTGAGAAATGTCTTCTCCGTAGATAATTTGAAGGCATCAGCTGTTTCCATTTTTTGTACAAGAATTGTATTTCGCAAAAGTTAGATAGTTAACTTCCTTAACCTTTCGACAATATTTAATATTCTCTGTCGCAAAATCACTTCAATTTTGATCTGAAGAATCAAGAGAGTCTAAGAAGTATGATCGTGTGCTTTCTTTTTACTAATTGTTATAAATTACAATTTCAAGTTTTCAATCAAAAATATTATAAATAGATCCAAAATTCAATCATTTATGTTCGATAAATGACTAAGTATTAACCCTTAGAGCTCTGAAAAGAAATTTAATGCATGAAAATTTGCCACATAAGAGGACTTGTTTATTGCTCCGAAAAATTAATATATATGAACTTTTTTAAGTTGAATTTTTCTGAAAAATCAATCGACATATTTTTACAGCTCTTAAGTATTTTTACCAGTCCAAATCTAAGAAAATATTTAAATAAATAAGCAATTTGATGAGCTGCCTTGAGTGGTGTTTGAGTGGAGATATCGGAGTGCTCAGGGATAATCAGTTATGAAACATATAAAATAGGTATTCAAAATTTCAAATATTTTTTTTTATTTCCATAAGAAATCCAAAAAGGCATTTAAATTCTTGTGATAGATAATAGAATTTCCGCTTTAGAGGGTTGAATTGATTTGAGATATCGATGGATAAATAACTGAACAACCTATTCCAATACTCTTGAAATTTTCAGAATGAATTTTATGTACAAAGGCTAATTAGATAAATTTTCAAATGATCGTTAATGCCATTAGTTAAAACTGGAAGTTTTGAAGTAGATTTATCTGTTTTTCGGAATAAAAATAACCAATTTATGGAAATACATGGACATTGATAAGTCTTAGCAGTATCAAATAGAATAGAACAAGCGTCAGTAATCCTAATTATCTTCAACGAGATAATCGATTATTTTACAAATTTCATAATTCTACTAATTTTCTTTACCTTAAGATAAAAGTTGATGTTTCCTGGATTATGAGAATTTATTTATGAAAGAATCAATTATGAAAATTCTTAATTACTAGTTTATTCGAGTAATGTAAATTTATTACATGTCTAAATTTTTAATAAATCAATAAATTTTATAAAAGATTTATATTAATATGATAACATTAATGAAATGTGAAAGTAATCCTCTTTTAGGATTTTTCAATACGAATTAAATTTATTATAAGTAAAAGTATATTTATTTAGCTTGTAACTTATCTAATATTTAGAATTAATCGATAAAATTCTTTTTTTTAATTAGAAAAATTCTTTTTATTGGGCCAAATTTTTAAGTACAACCACTGAAATTAAAATTATGACCGATTTGATAGAAGTAATAATGAAGCGTCACACAAAATGCATGCTAAATAATAGGCAAATTTTTTATACTTTTATTTGCAATCATTAATATTTTATAATCTTAAAGAATAAATTTATTTGTTCCAAATTTACTCTGACTCTACATTTTATTCTACTCTATTAAACTTGAAACAGATGATAAGAAATATCATTAGTGTGCATACTATTTTGAATATGCCTTGAATTAAAAACGTCCCATTTTAAAGCAACACTACAGCTATTTTGGAATGGAATTCGTAATTTTGAACAGCGATGAGGAGGAGGACAGATGATGAGGATGATGAGGAGGACATCAGGGCTGCCACGCTTTTTCTGAAAGATTCTGCGCCATACTGGTGTTAAGACGTTGGGCTCCGGAGGATTTAACATGCATCAGAGCAGTTTTCAGAACGGTTCTTCCCTAGAATGGGGTCGCGAACTTGAAGCCCTCCGGTGAGGCGCTCCGAAAACCACCCCTTACAACCAGGCCGCAATGACCCCTGTATCCAGTAGGGAGAAATGAAACATATTTAAATATTAGCAAAAATTCCTCCGATTTCAGTGGCTTTCCAATAAAAAAAAGTTCCTGATCATATGTTCCTTTCAAGAATTTTTTTTTTTTTTTGTGAATTAGATATTTTGATGAAACCATACAAATTATTTCAATTAAGTGTTTTATTTTTGTTTTATTTATTTATTTTGTAAATAATGAAAGTTCTGTACAGTGTCTTCTTTTACAGGAAGAAAAAAATTGATAAATCGTTTCATTTAAAATAAAATTTTCATTGCTAGAAAAGTATTAAATAACATTATTAGACTATTATGGTGAAAATTACAAAATATATTTTTAAAAAGATGATCTCCAACAAGGATTTTAAGTTACAATTTTGAGTATAGTGAACTTTTTTCAGTTTTTATTTTTATAAGTAATAAAATTAACAAGTGTAATTTTTCAGGTGTCTAGAAATGCTATTCATAGCTACTTATCTACCGGAATCAACTAGTAACTGTTACGTGAGAATCATTTTTAATGTAATCCGGTTACACGAGTTACATAGTAAATTAAATATTTTATTTTACAGAATTTTTTTTGAATTCTTGCCTGTCATTTTATTTATCTCTTTTCGTTTTGGAATTATTATATTCATCTGCACACAGCTAGACAGATAAATTTACAGACAATGGTATTCGCTGAAAATTTGATAGAAATCTACAAATTTGATATAAAGATCTCCAACCAAATTTCGTCCACATATTTCAAAGAGTATTTTATCCTGTTCCCAGACAAACACGATTCCCAAAATGATCGTTGTGAATTCATGGAGATCTCCGGATCGCAAAGTCAAAATTCGTTGTATTTGACTTCATTCTTGCCCTATTTTAACAGCTATAATTTAAAAACAGAATACTTTAAACAAATTATGTTTATATGTAATGTGAGCACCAGAATTGCAGTTTTGTGACAGTTTATTTTTTATTTTTTTATATTTAAATAAGAAGCTCGGAACGCTCATATGAGGGTATTTAAAAACAAAATTCTTAACTCGCAATTATGGCTTTCGTTGCTTGCCTCAAATAATTTATGCCTGAGTCGTATGATAACACCTTTATTAGAGAGAATGAGAGGAAATTTTTGTGAAGATCATCTCCTCCGGTTCTTAAATGTTTCTCTAATTAGTTATGCTGTGGATTGAGCCGACAAAATGTTTTCAATCTACATTAGTTAATTTAAAATGCATTGTTTGTCTCACTTATTCCTTAACACATTTTTCATACACTTTCATTGACTTATTTTACAATAAGTGGAGACAGTATGAAGAACGTCATAAATTCAAAGTTCAAAGCCTGTCACTGTAATAAGTAATTGATTTTCCAAATAAGACATTTAATATAAGCTTGAAAAGTTTCTGGATTATTCCTTATATTAAGTATGACATAGGGAAATATCAAAATTTACGTATAAAAAATAATTCTTTGTACACATTTAAGCTATAAATTATACATCATGATCATAGATTTTTTGTAATGTGATGATGCAAAGTTTGTTGACATTGTTTAATGTCCCGATTTTAAAGCAATACTAGGTCCATTTTGTGACGAACTTCATTATTTTGAGCCAAGATCAGATGTCAAAGACGACAACTGAGTTGTCATCATCTCTCCTAATTTCCAAATCACACAACACCAGCACGAGGGCTCTTGATTCCGAAGATTTTGACGTGCAGTAGAGTCGCTTTCATGGCGGTACTTGGGTGCAATCGGATTCCGAACCTGAAACATTCCCATTTTGAAACCAAGATCTTACCCCCACATCACCTCGGCCAAGATAAGATATTTGGATAATTATAAGTTGCTTTTTATTGATTGATTTTATTATTTTTTCTTCATATTCTTCAATTCAGTGGACTATTATACATCGAATAAAACATCACGCAAAAAACTGGAGCGCATCAAAATCAATTTCATGTAATAATTCGAAATATAAGGAGTATTTCACTAAAAATTTCAAAAGTCTAAGGCAATAAATTACGTTAGGCACATCATCTTATTAAAGCCTTATTTTTCCTTTTTCGCCCGTCAGATGTAATTTTTATTCAAGGTGAAATTTTATCTGTAACAATTATTAATTAGTTTATTTTTAAAATTTAGACTATAAAGAGATAAAAAATATTTTTTCCCTGAATGAAAATATTTTTCGAATTTTAGGGAAAGGGTTTCAGACTATCGCGTGGGTTGTTTTGCAGCATTTCTCTCAATCAAAAAGCATACTTAATTTTATTTCAATTTTCTTTACATGCTTCTATCAGAAAGTTTAATTTTCTGTGAATCCTATCCTACAGCCGGCAGAGTAATATTCTTTGAGACTTTGAAAATAAAACAATAATTCAGATTAATTGGGGTTTTTTTTTCATAATTCGATTATTTTCCCTTATAGTACAATACAATCTTAAACTGTTTTCTCTGAGAATTTTTACTTTTTCTACACGTTACTTTTTTTTAACACTTTCTTTCAGAAATAGTAATATGTTTGGTTACATCAATTTAAAAGCATCGGATTTCCTGTTTGCAGAAATACGAAATAATTAATGATGTATTATCAAATTTTTCTGTCTGAAATTTATGTCTATCAATCATTACATTTTTACAACTATCTACTTTTGTTTTTAACCCTTTTTGGCCATATGTCTACTCTCAGCCACCGAAGTCTTTTTACCGTTCCTGCCGTATGCTACTCGCATCCACCACAGCAATAAAACATGCTAAATTCATTCTGTATTCGTCGTATCTTAATGTCATTTATGATAAATCAGCTTGTGCTTTCTGTGAAAGAACAAAAATTGTTAAGAAACTTATTCATGAACCAGTACGGGCTTCTCCACTTCGTGACAACGAAACCTAACATTAGTAGATCCGTCTTTGATTCGTCATGCAAGACGCCGTAGCGAATCAGTTGCATATCGAAGTCTTTGAAATGAACGGCCTTTATAGATACATTGTAAAATTCGAAACAGTGTTTTTAGTGTGATTTTTCATCCGCTTTTTTATGATATTTAAAAAAAAAAAAGAAAGTTACCGAAAGAAATGTACTGCAAAACTGAGGCTGATTATCGGCATGGAGCAACGTCGAGATCAGAAAGAACATCGGCTTTAGATGGAGAGGATATACTTAATGGTAGATAATTTTATATTGTGGCACTGTCAAGAGACGTCAAGTGCTGTCTATTCTAAAAGAAAAATCAAGGGCGGAAGACGTCTAAAGAATTTCTTTTGGATACTTGTCATAGAAAACCAAGACTTTAATTGGTGACTGTATTAAAAGATACAACATGATGACGAATTATAAGCTATAATTTTTGCAATAGAACATTGCATTAAAATATATTATTATGTTTACAATATTGAAATTAACCGAAAAATGAATAAATTCTTTCAAATAAATTCAAAAGAATGAAATAATTCCTTCAAAATCTTGCATACTATGTATCATTGCTCACTGAGGGATAATTCTGACCAACACGACATTTACGTCCAAATGTAATACGTCCGCAAAGGATTAGAAAATTTTAGCATTATATTTATTTCTTATTGATAACTAAGACATAAGTTGATAATAATGTACTTATTTTAAATTTTAAAATGATTAGGAAATTTTGCAAAATATAGACTTAGGCAAATATGGTGTGAGAAATAATTATTTCAATAATATCAGAAATTGATAAATATTTTAAATTTCACGATTAAATAACTATGTTTAAAGATATATATTCAATAATTTTCTTTTCAATCAATTTGCACAACTACATGCATGAGCAAAATAAAAAGGAAAAAAAAATAATCTATTATATTGTGATACAGTATTCACATAATGTGCATTTTTTTCATAAATACCTTTTAAAAAAGGTCCTTTAAGATACCTGGTATCAAAAAAGAATAAATATATTCTTTGCAAAACATTCAGAAAGCTTAGTTATCTATAGGCTACATACGGAGTCCGGATTTTTTTTAAAGAATTTTTAAGTTTTTTACAGTGGAAATTAACCTGAACCAAACACTTCGATCCAGAACTTCAATGTTATATGAAAATCGATAACTTCAGAGGAAACTTTGATCATATTAAATTATTATATCCAAGACCGATTCACTTGGAATCAGTTCATATTAACATGCAATTGTTAGTGTAATCTAATTTTGCCGTATTAGAATGTTAATTATTTTTAAAAGCCAATGTAAAATTGATTATCCATAATTACATTATTTATAACTGAAATACCAACACTAGAACATGAAGCATTACAACTTTCTTGTTTCACTGTTGACATTACACTCTTTAGACCCTGTTTTAGGCAGATTCCTATTAGAAGACTACCCATTGCAATGGTGCTTGGAAAGACTTCAGGAAAACTTCATCAGTTCGTCACTGATCATGATCCCTATAACCCCAAATCATCTATTTTCAAAAATTATATACAATATAATCGTTTCCCCATATTATCTTATGAAAATAACTAGAGTTAATTATATAAACTAATATTGTTTGGGTTTTAGCTGGCTTGATGCATGTTTCTAGATATATAAAATCCTAAGATGAGCTCGTAAATAATCCATTTAGCAAGAAGGCGTAGAAATGGTGAGAGTTGAAATTTTCTTTCGCTACAACTTTCTTAATACTGAAGAAATTAGCTCTTCATTAAGATGAACAATTATTATATATAAAGTTTTTCGATAACTGCAATATCTTAGAAATCAAGGGCTGAAAAGAGATTTCCAAGCCCTAATTTTAACTGCATCTAATATCAACAATTTATGTTGCTAGATGGTAATTTAGATGTAAAGGAATTTACCTGTACCATCTAGATTGCGAAGAGGAATTTTTTGTATTCGGTTTACTCAAAGAATTTGCCTTCCTTTCAACCCAGAAACACTAAATTTAATTTCAACTGAAAAATAAATGTTTTCCAAGAACTTTGGACTTTTATTTGTGTATTTATTAGCCGGATAATCATAAAGTCATCTTGCTTTCACTTTCAAAGAATTTCCATCTCGCAATGCGGTTTTGGAAAACCTGTCACCTGTAATTATTGTGAATTATGCTTACAGATACTGTTTTTTTATTTGTTTTTTCTAATTCTGTTGCAAGTTTAGAAGCACATATTTTAGAATATTCTTTCAAAAGAATGTTTGAGAAATTATCTGAATGCAAAGGTAATTATAAACGGTCGACTTGAACGAATGCAGTTTTTCACTATTCAAAAGGTAATGAACTTGAAGCCATTGCCTCACAGAGGAGCATTTTTTAGAAATTTAAATTGAAGAGTCATTGCTCGATTTATTGTTTTCTTGAAACTTAATAACTAACTAACTAACTTTAAAAGAAACTGGCCTATCACTCTTAAGGAAAATTTGCATCTTTAGACAAAATTTTTAATACTTTATCCAGATTTAAAAAATTTTACAGATTTTAATATGTATCGAAAGCTTTCAAAAACGGGTTTCTTCCTCTTAAGGAGATTCTGCATTCTTAGCCAAAATTTTGAATATCTTATCGCAGTTAAAAATATTCGAGAGTATTGCATATATACCGAAAGCAATGAAAAAAACTGGTTTCTTGCATGTTTAATCAAAATTATTAACAATATGCCTAATTTCAGGTAATTCCATACGTACTGAAAAGAGAGTTTTAAAAATCTGGTTTCTCCCTCAAAGAAAGTTTGCATTCTATCTAAAAAAAATTATACTTTATTACAATTAAAAATATTCTAGAGCTATAACCAGAAGAGATAAAGAATATCGGTTTCTTCCTCCTTCGGAAATTTTACATCCTTAGTCAAAATTTTGAATACTTTATCACAATAATAAATATTGCATACGTACTGATAAAGATTTTTTTTTAAATCTGATTTCACCCTCATAAGGAAAGTTTTCATCTTATCCAAAATTTCTAACACTTTATCACAATTAAAAATATTCTAAAGCTAAGTTTTAGTTTAGTTTAGTTATATTAACTTCCCGTTTTAAAGCGACACGAGGGCTATTTTGGGACAGACCTCGTAATTTTGAACCACCGTCAGATGACTAGGACGACACCTGACCTGGCACCCCCCTCTCCACATCACGCCATACCAACGGGAGGACGTTTGGCCTGACAGATTTAACGGGCAAGAGACCCCCTCACACGACGGATCTTCGGTGGAATCGAGTCTCGAGCCTGAAACCCTCCGGTTCCAAAGCCGAGACCTTACCACCAAGTCACAAATATTCTAAAGCATTGCACATATAACCAAAAAGTGATAAAGAAAACTGGCTTCTTTCTCCTAAGCAAATTTTATATCCTTAGCCAAAATTTTGAATATATTAATAAGAAAATATTGCAGTGTACTGCATATATACAGAAAATATCAAGTTTTAACAAAAAATAACAATGAACTAGTAATAAAAAAGTATTAACCGAAAAAAATTTCAAAAAAGTAATTGGGTTTAATTTCAGTGTACAAGCACGATAGTAAAAAACCAATTTTCAGTTTTCTTGCATAGTTAAAAATCATTCCGACATTTTAAATAAATGATACTTTTTCGTTATACGCGCTCAAGGTGTCGCCAATGTGAGTCAAGTCGCCAAGCGATGCGAATGACAACAAATGTCGCCAAAAGTCGAATAAAAAAGGAAAAAGTTCTGTGAAAACATGCTTGAAAGTGAGATGTGACATAATTTTTGCATTTTTTGGTGACTGTTCCCTTTCTCCCACTAATGATTAGTTGACGATTCTTTCGTTGTGCCTGTATAACGGAAAAGTACCAAATAAACTTTCACGCATTCATGATTGAAATAAGGGCAGATCGTCCTGAAACTTTATCGCATTTTACCGAATAGAAATGTTATTTTCTACCTTCAGTCGCAGAATGTAGGGACCTTTCTACAAAGCCGTAAACGTTGGGAGTGTTCAAATGTTTATTTTTAGAGCTCCGCACAAGTGCAGGAGAAATGCATTTTGGTACTCTTTATTTGACAGATAAAAACAAAGATTTGACACATAATTACAATTCTTGGCAAAAAGGTTTCATACAGGTAAGATCAATGCGTTTTTGAGGTATCGCGTTTATATGCATACAAATGGACAGACCAACGAACAATCAATCTCCTTATAGATTTGTCTTAAAATTTTATACATAGCTACATTTTAGTTGCCAAAATTGCTTATGAAATTTTATCAATCCTGCTCAATGAGTCTTGTAATTGTCGCTTACATTTTCACACAGATTAATTTGATTAAATTTTGTTTGAAAATATATATATGTAATGACAAGATATCAAATTTCATTCGTCTTAGCTATAAAAAAAATTCATGTTTATGGCCAGGCAGTTTAGTATAGTTTAGTAATATTAATGTCCCACTTTAAAGTACGACTAGTTCTATTTTAGGTGGATCCTTATAATTCTGAACTACAGATGGATGACGAGGACAACGTCTGAGCTGCGTCACGTCTTCAAGCTTTCGCATTACGAAAACTACGCGTTTAGCTCCGATGGATTTAACGTGCGCAAGAGTCGCTTATACGACGATTCTTCATAGAATCAGATATCTGATTAGGATTCAGGTCTCTGAATCTGTCAAGTCGATGATTCTTTATGGAATTACAACTGCGAGTCCTTTTAGACAGACGTTCTGACACACAAACAGGATTCTAAAATTGCACTATTCAAGCTCAGGAGGTCTTCAAATAGCAAAGATTCCACAAAATCCAAAATAAGAATTTTTCTACAATTACAA
Source organism: Argiope trifasciata (assembly GCA_026543055.1). Classification (NCBI taxonomy): domain Eukaryota; kingdom Metazoa; phylum Arthropoda; class Arachnida; order Araneae; family Araneidae; genus Argiope; species Argiope trifasciata. The sequence goes on from JAPMOQ010025968.1 coordinate 2,456,867, forward strand.
TATTTTCTGTTTGTAAACATCTTATGTGAGTAATTTTTTTTAAATATATTTATTAATTATTGACTTATAAAGGAACCATAAAATTGCGTTACAGAAATCAACAAATATTTTGGAAAAAAAATGTTTAAAATACCTTCTAATCTCACTGCGCTTCTATTTTTTTTTTTTTTTTTTTTTTTTTTTTTTTTTTTTTTTCCAAAGAAATGCGCGTACAATTTGATCGCAATTAATAATGAACTTTTAAGACCCAAATGTGTCATACCAAAGTATTTTATGTGCGTGCTTTAATTTATCCTCAGGGTCAACCTAAGTAATTAAAAAAGCATGCTTCATATACATTATATAGTAGTATATCCATTATATAGTAGTATTATATAAGCATATACAATTATAGTAGTATTATCCGGAAACTATTTTTAATGTTTAATATTAAATGGGTATCTCAGAAACACTGCATAAATAATTGCGCGGTTTTAAGAAAGAGGAAGGCTCAAAACAAATATTTTACCAGTCACAAGCAAGTAAAAATGCTTTTTCTGATATAATTGTATATTATTATTACTGCAACAGAGAAATTGTGACAATAATCAGGTCACAATTGTGCAACGGAATGCTATTACCTCAATCAATGCATCATATTCGAATTTATTTGTTACAGAATTTCCATTTTAAACCAAAACTTCAAGTTCAAGTTCAATAATTCTCAAATAGTGGCAAATTGAATTGACCTGCGGTTCACGCGAAGACTATTGTAAAGTTATCAATTCTAAACAACTCAACAGAGAAACAGATTATTAATGTTTTATGAGATAAATTTTTATACATTTTTTAATCCTGTGCTCTAATTAGATATATTTTCCTTAAGCTACCTCTGAATTTTTACTATCGTACATAACTAATTTTCTAACAATCTTAAAAATTTGATGAAAAAAGGTCATTAAATTGAGTTTCAAATTTAAAACCTTCCAGCGGGCGCAAGTATGTGAAAGATACACTAGAGATGAATTTCGTTTTATACCTTTAGATCTGGTGGCACTGGGAACGCCTGTCCTTGGCTTTTTTCCCCCTCCCTTTGACCTATTTTCAATTGTTGAAAGTTTGTGCCGTTAATAGGTCTCTGCCGATCATATATTTGTATTTTAGAGATAAGCTCGACCGTTTATGTAAGTTTTTGTTACATTTGATTTTGTATGATTTTACAAATAAAACTGTATTTTTTTAGACTGACAACAGCTGACAAATGCACTTACGAAAGAAAATTTGGAAAAAAAAAGCACCCACGTCTCTACAAAGTGAACCAAAATTAAAGGTGCGAAAGAGAAAAATCGTATCAGGTATTGAAGAAGTGGAAGATGCGACGTCAGGGAAAAAACCCTGCCAAAAAGGAAAGCGGACTAGAATCACGAGGTTCAGTTGTGAGATTTTCCAGGATTTTTTATATGTTTGGAGCACACTAAACATATTTGCTCCAATTGCAACGCTACAATGAAAATGCAATGAAACTATTTTCTTCCTTTTCATATCTAAATGTCAATTACTTTTTCCTTTTCATACATAAATTCAGTATTATTCTTTTGCACTTCTATATTTTATATGCAAACTGCTCTGTCAAAATATCGGCAATTTCATCTACAATCAATTCAGTTAATCTGTGGTCATTTTATATTGTTATCGCAATTTATATTGTTTCTGATTCTTTTTAAGTGAAAAATGTTTAAAGAAGTTGTAGTTATTAATCCTATGCTATTTACAATAAAATTTTAATAGTTACGCTTTTGAGAATTTACATTTTACTATAGAATATGTGGGAAATACACGCAACCTTTCATGTTGTTATGAAGGGCGATGCCGCTGGAAGGTTAAACGCACAATTTTCTAAATAACAATCGTATAAGAATTTGTGCAGCTGAATTAGAGATTTATTAGTAGAAATTATGATGTTTGCGTTTGAAAACTGTTAGAAGAATTTTCTCTTATAATCATTTGGATTCTCTCATAAAGATATTTTTAAAACATTAGGCAACAACAGATAATTTGCTTAGGTATGCGAGCCCAATAGTATAGGAATAACCAAATATCAAACTAATATCTATGGTAAGAATTCTTGATAATGAATTACGAAAAAAAAGAATTATAAAATTAAAGTGTATACCCGAGATAAAGGGCGTTACATCAATGTTTTCTCTTACAAATTATACTTAAAATATTGCCATCCTAAAGAAAATCGAATTCCAGATTAAGTCGCCTCCCCAGGTTTCAGATCTCACCGAATTTTAAATATTCTAGAAATTTTATACGGCTAATTGCTAACAAGATAATTAAAAAACACTTTGTGTTAGTTGAAATTCGTATATAAATTTTACATTTCACATGCAAGCATGTTAAATCGAGTTTGAGAGAAATTCATTCAGAGGAAGTCTGTTCGGTTATTTAAGTATATGTGAACTTTAAAACTACAAAAGGCTAAGAACTAGATAAAGAAATTTGGCTAACAGGTTAAGAATCTAAATTGTGGGTCCTCAGACAGTTATCAAATGTAGTTTTCGAAGTTATACTTCTAAAAGGTTTGGTCATTTGTCTTTTTGTACTTTCTCTTACATGTAAATGCAATGATCTAAATAAAATTCAACTCATGATTTTCTAATATTTGTTGTCAAATATAAGTTGCACTCCAATTGCAAAGCCTACTCCAAACTTTATATTCCAGTTTATAGAATTTATGCATTGAGTTCCTATTGTCAATTAAAAGTCAAAAAAATTCTTATAATAGATCACTCTCAATGATTCAATAATAAAAGGCCATATTAGTTTGCTTTCATTTCACTGTATTATAAAAAATATAAGTAACTATATTTTATTTATTCAAGTGACAGAGTTATCCATTTTAAAAGGTATCTTTCTATGCTATTCTTTAAATTCAAAAAGTAATGAATATTGAAATCATCATTTTTATGATTTAAAATATCAATAATAAATGCGTAAGGTTTACAAAATCTTCCATTAACAAGTTTATTAGATAACTCTCATGCAAAATTCATCTTATCTAATTCGCTGAATTAAATCTTTGATATCCATCATCAGAAAATAGCTGCAACTTTTTAAATTATTCTTTTTCATTAATAACTTCTGTAAGCAGGAGGCAGCATTACGTCTAGTTCCTTAAAAATTTCAAGGATTTTAAGTAACCGTCAAATGTCAAAAAATAAAAGAAAAGTGATTAATGGATGTTCTTTTTCTATATCCAAGAGAAGAAAATCTTACTCAAGAATCTCGAATTCCATAACAAGTGAGAAATTTTTTTCCGCTTAAAAAAAGGCTTTTTTTCAAGCTTGAGGGGAGTCGGAATTTATGTAACTAGAGACAAAAACAGGTTATGTAAGCAGAATAAAAACAGTTTATTCGTGGCCTATGGAACATCCCTTTATATAACTGTTCTTTCAGCTAGCAAATATATTCTTATGTGATGCATCTTATTCACTTTTTTTTTCACACAAATGATGGAATTTTAATCAGAATTTTAAATCCGAAAAACACCTTTTAACCTTACATTATTAATTACTGCACTATATATAACAAAATTTGTGCAATGAATAGAATTTGTTTCCTTTCTTAATAATACAGGCAAATATTTCATACATATTATGATTACAAATTAAAAAAATTAAGACATATATTAGTAAAGCTTGAAGTACTTTAATAACTGTTTAAGAACATACTTTAGCTATGGAATCACAAATTTGAATTCGCTTCATTCCAGAAACGAAATTTAGAATGGAAAAAAATGACTGACAATAATATTTTCTGGAGGAAATATTCTTTTTTAAGTTATAAAGAAAGTTGCATTTACATTTTAACGTAATTTTGTGCAATAAAACGCCATTCTAAAATACTCTATTTGAACTATAGCTTCTTTTGCAATAACGCTTTTAACCTTATATTATTAATTATTACACCATACTTTTAAAAGAAAGGATATTTTTTTTCCAAGTTTGTCCAAGAAGCAATCTTTTAAAAACATCGTTCAAAAGCGAAAGCTAAATTCATAAATTGCTACTCGGTCAATTACTTCTGATGTCGTCTAATTATTTTTAATAAGCAAAGAAATTTGATACTAAATTTATTTTAATATTTGTTTCCAGACCATTTTTGAAAATGTTATATTTGTTTTCTTCTATAATAATTATATGAAAATATAACGAATATCGATGTTTCTATATTTGTTAAATGAAAAGGATTGTTTACGTTCGTTTAGATGTGTAATTTTTCGAAACATGGATTATAAAAATGAGTTTAAAATTTTGTTTCGATTCATCCTTTGATGGTATAGTTATAAACTTTTAGAACTACAAGACAAGAAATTTTCAAAGTATCATTCGGTCTTTTAATCATTTTGAAAATAGTGGACATTACCTTTTTAATAAATGTACCCTACTTTTTCATGGATTATCGTAGAAAGGGCCATTTTTATATAATATTTAAAATTTTAATCCTACAAAGGTGCGATCGAAAGGGTTGAAATAGAATATTTTAAAACATTTAAAACTGAAAAATAGTTTTTCATGCCAATCCACAATTTAAGAAAATTGATACATTTTACAAGAAATGAACACCATCAAAACCTGCCATGATTATTTTTATTATTATGTTTTAATTGTCTTTACAATTAACACATAATAATACATTACAAACATACACATTACAATTGTCTGTCAATTGTCTTTCTCTTTAGGACAAGAATTTAGTTGAAATACAAAATTCAAAACTTTTTTTTTCATTTTACTTTGTTTATTTCTTATTTTAAGACTGCCACACAAAAATTGAATTTTATTTTAAGATTGAAATAATTACTTCAAAAAGAGCTGGATTCTATGCCAAGTAAAACGTCAAAAGTTTGGAATAAGATGGATCGTTTCTGAATACACCTACACAAAAGAATTTTTCGGACTTACTTCTTAAATATATGTTGATTTAGTATCGAATATTCAATTCAATAAATCACTCATTTTTGTTTTTTAGTGTAAGAGATGCTGGTCTTTTCATCAGATATTGAAATATATGTTTTTACATGTATTCTTCAGCACTGAAAGAAGATATGTCTTCTTATAAGAAATTCAAGACATCTGATTGGATTTTATTTTCCTTTTACCAATCTGGGATGTGGCAAGAAATCACATATATGAAACGGTGTTAACATTCTTTCCAGTTTAATTTTACTTAATTTTTTATGACTTAAACGCTGAATTTAACTATCAGTAAACAATCATATGAAAAATTATATTTTCCGGAACTTATATTTTGTACTTTATAGAATGTCATCAAATTCAGGACAAAGGATGAAACATCAAACAATAGGATTAAATAGGATTTTATTGAATCATATATATTAACATTCCGTTTTGAAGTTACTTGAGAGTTTTGGGAAGGATTTATAATTTTGAATCACGGTCAATTGACGACACACATCATGTCTCTGAACTGTCCCGTCACACCAGCAATATGCTACACATATTTAGAGAACACATAGTCAGTGTATACTGCTAATTATCCATAAAATAAGGTTTTATACTCAAGACCCTCCAGTAAAAAAACTCAAAGCCTTACCTTTAAAATAATTTGCTTATATTTTAAAATTTGGATTGCTTAAATCAGCTATCTAAACATTTGCTGTGATAAAATGTTTGTCTTAAGCGCAAATAATACGATGAAATAATTAAATTAAATGAATATTTCCTTTTATCATCGATAACAACATCCCTCCTAGAAAAATATAGCACAAAACATTAACAGCATTCATTATCTTCACACATTTTACGATACTCGATTTTTTTAAATATATAGTTGTTACTCATAGCATTTAGCATGAACAAGCCCGCTAACGAAGTCAGAGAATTGAGCCGAATTACTAGTAGTTAAGTAGTTTCTGAGGGTAAAGGCTCCTGAGAACCCGGGGGGCAGATGTCTGATTTCTATCTCAAAAGGTGATGATACTCACACAATCCCTGGCACAACTCCTCTTTACAGGGGGCTCTTTTACAAACCTCATAAAAAAATATGTGAAGAAAATGAAATAAATATGTAAATAAAGAAGAGCCATGCCCGAACCGGGACGGCCAGATCACGGGGTAGAGGCGCTACCCCTAGGTCAGGACACCGGGGTTTTTTTCTTCTATTTATGCAATACAATTCCCTACAAGATATTTGTTTCAATTTGAGATTAAACTAATTTCTAAATACAAGAGTAACTTAATATTGTAAAAGTCAGATTTAGATTATTAGTTTCAAGATTATCAAGGCTCTCCTTACTCTTCTTCTCCAAATTTCCCAACCACATCAACGAGAAGTATGATTCAAGATGCTACACTTACCAACCACACAGAATTTATACATGCATTTGTTATTGTTGTTTGCGCACATGTTGATATCCGCAATTAAAAAGAATAAGGCTTTCTTTCCATCTGTTGAATGATAATTTTACTTCCTGCTCGTAATTATACCATATAAATTCATTCCCTCTGGGATATTAAACCCTTTATACATTTGTAAGCCGAATGGATCCACTTACGACCGCATGCATAAATGGAATTTTTTGTTTTTTTTTTGCAAACCAAATGTTGCGGGGTTTCAATAAATACAAATGTGGATGGGGCCGCGTTGGCCTGGTGGTAAGGTCTCGGCTTTGAAACCAAAGGCTTCAGGCTCGAGACTCGATTCCACAGAAGAAGTCATGTAAGCGACTCTGGTGCATGCTAAATGTTTAAGCCAAACGTCTTCCCCTTGGTATTATGTGGAGAGGTGGGTGCCATTACAGGTCTCGTCCTCGTCATCGGACAGGGGCTCAAAATTGCGAGGTTCGTCCCAAAACAACTCTAGTCTTCCTTTAAAATGGGGTAGTATAACTAAACTAAACAAATGTGGATGTGTTGGCGCGTAGTTCCTCGCTTATCTTCAACAAATCTGCAATTATCTGCAAACCGCGCACTTTCAAAGGTCCCACTTCCTCAAACTCCTTTTTCATTCTCAAATGATAAGAGATTACTGTTGGTTCAATCTGCCTTGAGCTTGTTTCAGTGCAATTAGTCTTGGGTCCTCTCTGCAAAACTAATTTCATTTAATGGCTGGTAAAATGGCTGGCTTCGACTTGAAAGCGTATGCGATTTTATATTATTACTCCATAGGTGAGACACAATTGAACAACAAAGACAAAGATTGGAAACCCTTTAGATAAGATGATCCAGCTATTTTTGCAAGGTTTAGTTCAGATATTACTAACAAACGATTCAAAATGAAACTCTGTAGCTACTGATATTCATTAAATTAATAACATCGGTGTGACTCAGTGATATGAAGAGATAATGCCAGTTCAGATGTTTTCATCTGACCACAATATAGAATAACCCGATTCCATCCAAACAGATGTTGAATTGATATATCAAATTATTTAATTCATACAAACTTGAGGATTTATTTTGTATGATAAGTCTTTTTTTCAATAATTATGGATTCATTTCAACGTAAATAGAAAATAATTTAAGTTCAAAATTTCAGAATTCTTTAAACTTATTCGATTTTAATCTCCAAAAAATTAATTTTAAATCAAAAATTTAGAAGCCAAATCATCCATAAGGAGGTTCGAAAGAAAACAGGATATAATATCGATGATCGGCAATCAAGATAAAATCGATTTTGAATATTAAAGTAATATGTTTTAATTTTTTTAATTTTTATATTTTTGATCCTTTACCTTAGGAACATTGATTTTTCTTGTGATATTGAAAAATAAAAAAATTCAGATAAAACGGGGAACTTGTGAAGAATTCTGATCTCTATAGCAAGTAACTTCAGGTATTTAATTTGAATAGAATTCTTAGCATAATAATTCACCTTTCACATTACTTTTCATTTCAGTTTCTATTAATTACTATTGCTGATATAAAAGTGAGAATTAGATATTTCAGTAAATGTAATTAGTTATAGATTTTTAAAAAATAAGAATACCAATTTTGCTAAAAAAGGATTTTTGACGAGGTGTCGAAAATTTTGTGGATCTTACAATACGTTATAAATTAGATCTTTGCAAATAAAAATTACCATTTATAGAATCATATTTTTCAACAAATCAAGCAAGATTAAAAAATAATATACGTATTTCTTAAAGTTGACCTTAAATGTCTCCTTTCTTATTGTTACTGCCTCAATGACCTTATTTTAGCTTTGCTAGTTGCCATAAAAAACATTGCAATGAAATGTATATCGATATTAGTTCGTAATTACGATTAACACCTTGACTACCGCGCTAAATTTCGTACTATGTAATTTACGTGGGGTCACATGTGACCACAAATAAGTTACATAGTTAGAAATACAGCTCGGTAGGCAATAAGTTACGAAATAATTATTAAAGTAAAGACATTAGTATCTTTAAACGAAAACTCATTTTTCTCAAATAATATGCAATTTGTGGTTTTAATATATTTGAATAATGAAAACTATAATTATAAATTAATTAGAACACTAATGAGAAATTTCATCTTTCGGATGCTTCCAATTACAGGTTTCTATAGGCTAAAATTTATTTCTCATGCTAGATTAGATAAGTTGATAAATATGTAGAAAGTACATTAGAAAGTTCAACCTATCTTAACTGACGTAATGGACAAATTTTGCTCCACAGAAACCTATAATTCGAAATATCTGAAAGACGAGATATCTCTTCATAAGCGTTGAAAATGTTGATTTCATTTCTATTGCTGGATTTCTTGATGCATATGTAATTATTTTGATTTTCGAATAAGACTCGTTTTCTACATATTATATATATTTGTAAAAGATACATTTCTGAAAAAATACGTTTGTAAAATAATACCTTTTCAAATGTCTGAAAGATCTAAATGTTTCAATTCTTAACCGAGTATAAATATTAGGCGAACTGTTCCAAATAACGAAAACGACTTCATTTTGCTTTTAAAAGTTATCACAGATCTTTGAAGCCATTTTTCAATATCAGAGATATCTTATTAAATATTCTAAATAATTTTAAGATAGAATCAATGAAATAATTTTAAATTTATCTATCTAAACACTATTTAACTAACATGACTGTAAGACAAAAACTTCAAATAGGGAATTGATTTTCGCTCAGCTAGAGTGTTTTGATGTTGATGGAAATAAACTGATTTGATTTTCACGCCGTTGAGTGTGAGTGCATGCTGATTTTGATCGTATTCTGGATTTTGGGATTTGATTGCTCTTATAAAAAAAGAATGTAATAGTTGAATATTTATAGTGCGCTTTAGTTTCCCAAATTGCGTTACAAGTTTTACTTAAATTATTTCTAGAATAATTAAAAATAAACAAATAATATAATTAAAATACTTGCATATAACCATAGAAAAATAAAAATAAATATCGCTAAAATCTAAGCTAACACTTTATTGCGCTATTATTTACAACTTTTTTTTTATCTCATGCAGCTCTCTTTAAAAGTTGGTAATTAAGATTGTTTCGGAGTTTTAAAAAATGGTTATTAAAGTCGATAATCGAAAGTTTTTATTAATAAATTAATCCTCTTTTTCTACCAACTAATTCGTTGGAATTGATAGTCATGAAAACTTTCAATTAAATATTCTAAGTAATTTGATCTTAGTGACTTCCATGTGAAATCTTTTTAAGCTTCAAATTTTGATAGTCGTATACCTGAAATATTTTCTGTTTTTATACAAGTCATACATTGTTCCATTCATTATACTACACATTTATTACCTTTAATTTCTATCAGCTTTCTAAAATTCGAACTTTAATTTGAAACCAAAGGACTTAAACTTTAATTAGTACACAAACTATCTTGCTGATACAAAATGTGATTTTTGAGTACAAAAGTAAATTTTCACATTGAAGTCTTCAGTGCATTATCAGTTTTTTAATAATTTACAAAATAGCTTAAATGATCATTCTATAACACTTTTCTGAATTTATTATTCAGTATTAGTTTTAATTTCTAAAGGATTTAAGAGATGTAAGTAATGTTTTATTATTTTTAAGTTAATAAATGTACTTCTAAAAATTACAAAGTTTAAACACCACAGAAATTTTCAATCTTATTAACTATTCTCAATAAAATACTTTAGATACTTCCAATTGTATATCTGAAAATATTTCAGATTCAATAATTATGATCTAAATATGATTCCTATAATTTCAATATTTTTCTATAATTTTAAGTACAAATTCTATAATTTAATTCTATCTATTGTTTAATATAATTCTAATTATCTATTCTTTAATATAATTCTAGTTATCTATTCTATAATAAAGTTGTAATTATTTATTCTATAATTTAATTAGTTTGAATAATATGATTTCAATAATTTATGTGCATATATACTGACATTTATACAAATGATTAATTCAAATGGATTCGAAAATCACAAATTTTTATGCAGTAACATGTATGTCAGGCAGGATTTTGAACATATACATTCATAGATGATAAAACATATCTTACCTCGTAAGTAGTAGAGGACTTTGTATTGAAGAACACTGGTATGAACAAATAGCCTGCAGCCAATGCTCCAGCAGAAGTTCCTAGATTAACAAATGCAAAATGCGTCCCATACACATACATGTCAGCCGGCACTCCGAGATAAGTAATTGCCGATTTGCCACTTGCCATTAATGACAACGCTACGGGAAAGATGCTCATGTTCTGCCCGGCGAGCAAGAATTCGTTAGTCGTCTTCTGTTTCCCACCAGAAAAGTGGAAATAGAGGCCAATACCAGATGATATGAAAAACATAGCACCAATCACAACATAATCGACGGCACTGAGACTTGTTTCTTTCTGAAAAACTTCTTCCACCAAAGATTGATTCATGTTTGAAATGTGCGCTTGCTAACGAGATTTCTTTACGTAAAAAAAAGCTCAATTTCCTGTTAAATGAATAGTTTTATTTTATTCTTAAAATTGTATTAAAAATTCATAAATGATTCCGAAGACAAATTTCTATTCAATATTGTTGAGCAAAAACTGCAAACGGAATTCAATATCATTCCATTTCTCAGCAGCAACTTTTATAATTGATCAACTGCGGTTCTATTCGTTAAACAGAAATGCTATTTGAAAAAAAAGTGCACGTATAAATCAAAATAAAAATTCGAATAGATAAAAACAAGAATCAAAAACCAGCGTGTTCTTTAAAATTTGTTAGCCAAACGACTAAACAATTGGAATGATATAACCGAGAATTCCTTTAAAATCAAGGCGGGAAAAAGTTTAGAACTTTACGGAACAGCCTCCAAGCGTGTTTTTGAAAATTTTCGAAATCTCCTTGACGTCCCGAGTAGTTCTTATATAATGAAAGAACACGCAAAAGAATTTCCGGACGATTTCCGGGACTATGCTCTTCGTGCAAGAACCCGCGAAATGCATCTGTCCCATTTTCTCAGAGAGAATTCCCTTTCGTTTACGCATGCGCGGAGAGATAAGGTGATCGCATTTTTAGCGGAGGGAAGATTAGGAGAGTAAGAGGGGTAAAAATGCGAGGGGAAAAAAGTGACACACCTATTTTAGCATTGTTTTGTTTGCCGGTTTCAAGTTCAAACAAGCCGCTGCTTTCAACTTCAGTTAGAAATCTCAATAAACAATAGCATTTGGCTAATAAGAGAGTTAGTTAATTTGATATCGTGTGATTTAAATTATTTTACAAAAAAAAATAATTAACCGTATAAAATTTTCTCCATGTTTTCAAAACTTTAAATTATATCTTTACATTATACGTATAGCAAATAAAAAATAGTTTATTTACTTGTTTGTAACTGAATTTGATTAAAATTTAATGCATCTAATATTTCTACTGAATTAGCAAAAAAGTATATTTAACAATCTAAATAACGTTTAACTAAGTGTTAAGTGAAGAAAAATAAGTCTTGCGAATTTCATTTAAATTATTCGCTAATTCTTTTAAAAAACTGTTATTATATTTTTAAAACTTTGATAGTTTATTTATATATTTATTTTGGTAATAGTATTAACAGAATAGCAGATTTAATTTAAATTCAATTGAATTTTTACATTATTTTCGTCTTCTTTCAAAATAAGCACTCCGTTTATAGTAAAAATTTTCTATATTTTCATTTTGATGAAAACTGATATTAAATTATCAAAAAATTTTCTTTATTTATTGTTTAAAAAATTATTTCGATATCTTAATATTTTCTACGACAAAGCTTCTTAGCTTCTTTTGTAAGATGTTGTGAAACTAAGAGAGATTTCAAATGACTAATTTTTGTTTTAGGGATGAAATTTTCATTTTCAGAATGTCATTTTATAACTGCTGATCTAGAAAATTTGTCATCGCTGAAAGAATTTAATTTCAGTTTCAGTTTTGAAAATGTTTTTCCATCTTTTACCCTTTACGAGAAAATACGTTGAGAATTTATTAATAATTTGCATTTAATTTTAAATTTTGATTTCTCCGTAATATTCCAGACATCTTGACCTTAATTTTTAGGGCAATGTCCAAATCGTCAATTATCCGGATCATTTGAAAGAATGAAAAAAAAATTAGCAAACAAAATTTTAAAAAATAGTTAAAAGAGTAGAAAGATTTTAACTGATACATTCAATCAACGATATTTTTTTACAATATGAAAGTACACGAAATATAAATAATATTATTTTTGTAGTTTGTAAATTATTGGTTATAAGTTAATATCGTACTTTTTTAATTTGTAAGATGTTTTTTTTTCATTCGTTTTCTAATTATTTGCCTATTTAATTATCCGAACCAGGCCTGATCTCAAAAAAATAGGATGATTAGAATTCTAATATGTAATTAAAAAGCCATCAGATATACTAACTTTTTATATTTTTTAACCTTAGTAACTCCATGTTGAAATTCCAAATTTGGAATCCGAAAATTAGAACTTTGTTTTTATTGCCAAAAAAGTTACATTTTTCTCATTAGTTAACTGTTTTTCAGATACATAGTTATTTTATTAGTATAGTCGCAATTAACCAGTGTAATTGTAGTTATAATTTATATTCTATCAGGTATCCAAAATAGTTTTTAACTCGTAGCAATTTCAGAAAAGAATCTTGGATTTACAGTTCGAGCATCACAGGTTCGAAACTCGTTTGACTTTATTTGCTGGCTTTGTTTTCAAAATTTTCATTATAATGGAACATTCTTCGTTTTGCGATAGGGTGGGAGATAGAGAATGAAAATTTCGCTCAGGTTCCACCGTCATCGTTTACTTTTCATTTAAAGTCCTATCGCCTGTCCTCAAAATACCCTTCTAATAATTCCAAAACAAAACCAATCAGTATTGAAAATAATAATTTCAAATAACCAATCAAGAGATAATTTTATTCATTATTATTGGCTTAAATTTGAACACATTGTTTTTTTTTATTTCAAGGTAAAGATATAGCTTCAAATATGTGATCGCATTTCCGATAAAACAAAAGTGCAAGCAAAAAATATAGTTTTCTCGTAGTTTTTCAAATCATGAAACTATGAATTGATTGAATGATTGAATTAAAATATGAATATTGAATTGATTGAATCAAAATTTTTGATTGCTACATAATAAAAACATTTTAGAACTTATTACCTTACACTATCTAAATGTTTTTAAAAAAATTTCTTAAAACTATTTATAAAAGAATCTGCCATCGTTCTATTCTAAGGTAGCACGTCTTCCCCATGGGCGTCCTAGGTTAGGGCATGGTTGTTCTCTTGTTCTTTATGTGTGAGATGTGTGAAGGAGCCCTTTGTAAAAAAGGGTTGTGCAAACGAATGTGTCAGTGTCATCTTCATATGAGCTAAAAGTCAGACTTCTGCCCTCGGATGCTCTGAGGCCTTTACCCTCAAAGGTTACTGCACCATCTCGAATTCTTCAGCGTGCTTGTCTATGGCAAGTTCCATAAGTAACTATAATGTAAAAGAAACTATTTCTCACTTGATAGCATATTTGTGGTCTAAATTTGGCATTTCACCGACTTTTAGACAGCGAAAAATTGCTACTCTATATTATGTTAAAGTTACTTCTAAATTAAACTACAACTCAGTTAAACTTCAGATCTATATTTCTTATAGATACTTTTATTACGCTATCCACAAATTAAGAACTTCTTTCAATATTTATAGACCATTTTTAAAAAATCAGTTTAGTCCTATTAGCCTGGTCTGTTTAAGAACTTTGCTACTGTTGCATTAAACATGAATCTAGGACCTTATGAAATAACCAGAGACATTTCATCTTGCTATTTATAATTAAATAGTCAAATTTGATGACCGGCTGCTTTTAGATAATTTTGATCACCAAAAATTTCTTTTAATCTTTTTTTATTTGTAGTGTATCCTTTGGGTTTCTTTCAGCAAAAATAATTATTATAATTTAGCTTATTTTTGTTGAGCTAATTTATTTTAATTTTCTGTCTGCTAGCCTAGTACTTCAATTTATTTTGAAAGTTCAAATTATTAATCTGAATTTAATCTATTGATTTGGTTACAATCGAAACATTTTCAGTGGAAATATATTTAGAAGCAATCAATTTTTTTAAAATTTATTGTCGAATGTGTTTCATAGTATAGGTTTCTTATTTATTGCTCAGTAAACGCTTCACGATACTACAATAATAAAAGAAAACAATGGACCATAAAGTGATAATATACATTTATATATAGTTATATAACAGAAAATTGAAGCATTGCTCAAAAAGGAACTAAGTATCAGGAATATCCATGACTACTAAACAAAAATTAAATCTTAACATAAATGCTGCATTGAAAAATATTTAAAAAATTCAATAAAAAACAGAATTAAAAACTTTTCTGAGAAACTGAAAGCAAAATAAATGTTAAGATTTTGGTTTGCAGCATTTGACAAAATAACCAAGATGCAATATTTAAAAATCACGCGATTGTATAACAACAAGAAAAAAAACATTCTTTTAAAGATATACTAGTATTATTTTCTAAAGTTCATTTGAAATTTTCGCCAAAAATTTTCTATTTTAAAATAGAATTTTGCTGATTTAATAAAGTTTTAGACTGAAATTTTGTTTCGATTAGTTTGAAATCATTGAAAAGATAATTGTTTAATTTTTAAGATGTGTAGAAATTTTTTCGTAGCCAATATATTTAAAAGAAAAACCATCATTGAGTTGAAAACCATCAGGGATTAAATTTTTAATTAGTTGAAATTTCACAAAAAATATGTAAAATTTCCCATTAAAACTCTTCACAATATATTATTTCCGAATTTCATAACAATTGGTTCAACGATCCTCCCCATTAAACGTTTCCAGATACCTACAAATTTTATGTTATTAATAAATACATTGCAAGGCGAAAGTAGTAATAAATTTTATGAATGAGATGTATTTTAATTGGCTCATATAGTGATAGATTCATTCATAAATTTCGTTTCATGAACGCAATTTTCATTCATGAATTTCATTCATAAACGACGTGAAATAGTATTGTCAATCGAATAGATACTCTGAGTTCATTGCCATCGGAGCGCCTTGACAACAAACTTTCCCTCGGACTCCGAAATTGGAATGTTGCCAAAATTTTCAAGGTTAAATGCACAACAGAGCTAAAATTGCATGGTATAACTACGTTTCGAATTGTTTGCTGCGGAATGCAACTGATGATGCATTAGGGTGAGAACCAATAAAAGTTAAACCTTTTTATGGGGGGAAGATTCCATTTTGAAGTTACAATTCAAAATAAGTAATTCAAATATTTATTATTTGTAGTTTCTTAATTAGAAAATTATTTGTAAAAATTATTTTTGATGTATGAAATCGATAGTGTTATTATTTTTTTAAATGAATAAGTATTTAAAAATAAGAGACATATTTGAAATGTGATACATAATTATGGAATTATAAACATATTATTTAGAGAATATGATTTCTTAACCAATAGGCATATGCGCTGATTCGAGATAATAAAAATTGGAAAAAATATATCATGAACGAAATATGGAACACATACAATAAAAACATATACAGTAGAATATGAAACCACTAGAAAATCGTTGAAGAATTTTATCGGCTAAAAATTATTTAAATTATTTTACTTCGTTAAAGGAAATATCGGGAAAACCACGCTTCACTCGGTAATGTTTTCTTTTCTTTTTCTTTTTTTTTTTTTTTTTTTTTTTTGTAAAATTGCGTGCATGTGTATGTGTTAGGGGGGAGAATATATTTTGATACCGATTACTTATGAATATTTTTCAATTTTACATATATGTGAACTGATAATTTAAATTTAAAAAAATCACGAATGCCAACAGTTTAACATGATGTTTGAAACAATATGCTATATTACAGAATTCGTTTTTACGATTCATCCATTATTATGTGAATTTTTGAACTTACTCCCAATTTCACCATGTTGAAATCGAGTCCGAGAAGGCGCTATACGACATTGTCAGCATGAAAGTAGATACAAAACGTTTTTATAATTAGTTCGAAAAAATATTTTTTGCTGTATATAAAATGTGTTTTTTCCGTAAAGGCTATATGGACAAACTTAAAAAGCAAAACCTTAACTAAATATAAAATTTGATTCAAATCATTGGAATCATTACGAAATAAATAAATGCATACCCGAAATAAATAAACTTACATGGCAATGCTCTCTTAACCACTTAATTGTTTTGCTCGAGTGCCATACGTGCATCTATTTATACAATTTCGATAGTTGCGAGCAAAAAATAAACTATTCATAAAGATTATAATTCATTAAAATTACTTCGAATACACATAGTCAAATACTCAACGGATTTCCATTCGAATCAAAATGGGAAAATACTCCCCAAACTGAAAATATCATCAAACTAAATAGTAAAGAAAAAAACCCAGTTAAGTAGTTAAAGTTACTAGATATTCAATAGAAAAAATTATAAAACAAAAATTAGATTGTTTCATAAACTATTAGGCTATTTATAATTGCTGTCCAACAGCTAAAAATATGTTATCTTGTGTTTTGGTCCTCTGTTTACTTTGAAAGAAAAGTGTGTCAATTGTACATGCGAAGATAATACAGTATAGCTATTTTGCCTTCTATAGAACCTCAAAAAGAAAAGAGGTTATCGTCACCAAAATTATATAATAATAACAAAAGATTTCCTACCCAGAAACCCGGAAACTTATCGAATCTCTAACATTAATGCCCACCACTTTCACGTTTCCGTTGTGACAAAAAAAGCTGTGGCACTTTTGTGAAATGACATTTTCCCCGATACTTCTGCCATACTTCCGATATTTTCTCGAAATGTCTTTGCATCAATGAACTTGCCATGTCTGTTATCAAGAAAATATTGCTTAATCTAACATCCGTTCGTGTGAAATAATTTCTCTCACTTTCACAATCCCTGCCTCAAATGATTCATAAGATCTTACTGATTTCATAACAGCTAAGAAAGGAGGAGAAAAAAAAATTGAAAATCAAATTTAAATAAATTGTAGACTTAAAATAATAAATGGAAAGCTACAGACTTATTTGATAAATTGTGAAGAGTCTTTCTTTTTCAAAGTGATGAATACGTTCATTCAACATAAGCAGTAAATACAAGAACAAATTTCTGGATTTCAGTTAAATAATTTTTTATTAATTTTATTTCTTAATCCATGGCAACAGACCAATTCTCCGATATGAGTATGGACAAAGATGCTGAAAAATCTGAAATTACAGATGTACTAGGTTACTATCCACAATAAATTATTGAAAAGAAAAACCCTTAACAATGATTCTTCCAGCTTGACTGCTCTTTTAACAGCCAGGTATACCCTTTCCAGTTTGAAATGGAGAACGAGAATTACAGATAACACTGTTAATTATGTAAATAATACTTTAATCCTTCTGCCTTATTTTATATTTCTTTTTCCTTTTATTTTGTATTCATATTTTATATATATTTATTGCATTGTTGCATACAAAGACAATTCTGTAATAGTCGGAATGAATTTTAAGGTTTTGATATTAAAAATAAGATAAACGCATTTTTAGAATTATACCTGTTTGGTATAATTCTAAATTTAAAATCGCTTTAGGTTCGATTGGATGAAAACTGGTTAATGACCTTTTCACACAAATGTGAAGTTTTTGTGTAACTGGTTGCATGAATAAAATTCCCCACAATAAAATGAACCGACGAGACCAGGATGGATTAAATTTGATTGATAGTTTTAACATTCAAAATATATGTGTCTATTAATTTAGAATTAAATTTATTATGTGGTTAAATGTTTGCTGTTATGTAAATTCGACAACTCAGAAATATAACTAATTAAATATATGGAATTCGGTATATGATTTCGTAATTAGTTCGTAATTGTTCTATTGAAATTGTAGTTTAATCAATCAAAAAAAAAGTGGGCAATTTTTTTTTAAATAATTCTGTTATGAACTGTATCACAATGATTAATATCTAAAGATCATACATTAATTATCTCTTTCTCTTGCCAGTGGTCTGTGGTTAATAAATACAAATGCACATACTATTAAGAACCCTTTTCACAATTGATACGGTCCAACCGATAGTGCAAATTCAATCCTGGCAGGCAAGTTCGATACTGAATCCTCCTCCTACACAAATTAGTTTGAAACAGATGCCATGGTATGGTTATTTGAAAGAGAATAACGGTCGTCTTCTAGCATAGAAATTATATGGCCCGTTGGGCGGAATCAGTAATGAAAAGGTTACGGGGAAAAATTTAGAGGACTCTTGTGCATCTTCCTTTCACAGTTTACATAATTTTTACTCTCTATATAGTCTATTTGTAATTCTTTAGGTACTCCGTTGTTGTTATATAATTAAATTGCAATGTAAATTCTCTAATGCGGTTGCAATATCCGGAGGTTATGCATCTTTGATTTATGTAAATCTACCACATACAGGCAGGCAATGAAGGGAAAAGTCATTTCATGAATGGATTTTGAAACTTTTAGCCTGATAGTTGCGCTCATTATGAATAAATTTCGAGGTAATAAAATGTTTTCACAGAATTTAATACCTTTTTCGTCCTAGAGCTCCACCAAGTTTAATAAGTAAAAACTTCTTGAGTAGTAGATGTTCACGAAAAAAGATTTTCTTCGAAATTTAGTTTTCATTCAAAACTAATTGAAATATTAAAATTTTTCTTTAGTAAATTCGACAGATGTTATAGCACAAAATAACTACCATTTAATTTTTTTAACATTAGCTTTCAGTAATAGAAAAACTATAGCCATTCAATTCATTATTTGATTTTAATAAAATTTTACAATTTATGATAACTTCAAATTAGTTTTATGATAATGCATTTACAGTTACCAAGAAATTCAAACCAATTTTATCTTTTAATCATACCTACGGTCACATATTTTTAATAGGATATGCGTTATTATTTTTTTTTAATTATGGAGAAATTAGATTTGAAGTACAATATTTGCTTTTCTTTTTAACAGAATAGTGATGTTTTTAACTTGCTTACTTTCTATCAATTGCATGATGTAAAATTTTTAAACGCAAAATGAAACTAATAATTCAAGCGTACCAAGCAAAGAGAAAAGTGATGAATAAATTGTATCCCGGTTTCAAATGTTTTCACTAATATCCATTCATATTAAAATGATTCTTTAAATTTTCCTTCCCATTACATCTGTCAAGTTAAAAAATTGTATGCTTTTATTTTTACAAAAACTGTACAAAAAACTATTTTAAAACCTCCATATTTCAATTTACATACAATAAATATTATAAATAATACTTACCATTTTCACTGCATACAGTTTTCGGTACATTGAACTTTAAATCCTCATCGAGGTTTTATTTTATAATAACAATATTATTAATAAAACTGACAGAGTGTGCATACGTAAGGCGTATGTGAGTGTCTGAGTGTTTTTGTATGGGAATTTCGAACACTTCAGGCCAAATGGTTAAAATACAGCCCTAATTCGGTGCATGTGTAACTTAGCTAATTGGAATGTCTACCTTGAAACAATATTTTTGAAATCTTAACAGGGTTTTTGAATAAGTAAAATTTGTTATTTTTGGCATTTTTCTTCTATAATTTTTGAAAATATTATTGCCTAAAAATAAATTTTAGATTCTTATAAAGGAATCGTTTTTTCAGTCATACCGATTTCATATTGATATTTTTGTTTAATTTTAGGAAATTTAAAACATATTTTTTCCTGATTTTCAACAACTTTTTTACATTTTTGCCCTGAAATTATAACTGTGTTCATTTTTTCATCAAATGCCTAATAGCTTGACTTTAATAATAATGTATGTTTAATATCTGTGGATTTCACAAGGCAAATAATAAAGTGAATTTATTAAACTGCGAAATATAGAGTCAGGTTTTTTTCTTTTTAAAAGCGCT
Source organism: Argiope trifasciata (assembly GCA_026543055.1). Lineage (NCBI taxonomy): Eukaryota > Metazoa > Arthropoda > Arachnida > Araneae > Araneidae > Argiope > Argiope trifasciata. The sequence goes on from JAPMOQ010025968.1 coordinate 2,477,256, forward strand.
ATGATGTTACGACAACGTTATTTGACTCCATTAAAAAGATTCATGTAAAAATCACAACAGCTAATTTTTCAAAAATTGTTTTACGCACAAACGAAGGCACACACACACATATATATACTTTTATTATTTGAAGGAGATTGCTATTTCATTTAATTTTTCAAAGGTGTTTAGTTGATGTTTGTTGCAAATACTTAGTTATTTTTAAAGCTCTAAAAGAAAAGTGAAAATGTTAAAATTTTTATATATTGATTTTCAACAAGAATATCTGAAATATTTTTCTATAAAACTAAAATTGAAAATGAAATTACAAGTGATTTTTTTTAAATCTGATTGCTTGATTTTTAAGCAAATGATTAAATTATTCAATTCAATTGAAATAACGAAGCTTATACAAAGACAGGAAATAACAAAAAAAATATATAAATAATCCAAATATTTTTCACTGAAAATTTATTTAAGGATAAAATATTTATATTGTCCTCCTAATGTTTAATGAAATAAATAAAGTTTATTTTATTCGTAAATAAAATACATTTTAGAAGCCAATTTCCTCACTTCATCAAATACTAAAAATTAAAGATGCAAAAATACATTTATAGTTTTTCAAACATATACTTGTAATATTTTCAATAATAAATTCTGAACAGATACTATTGAATTCAAGGTTTAAAAAGACGAAATAATTTTCTCACAACCTTGACCCTGACTTAACGTGATGCGACTCCTTGTGAACAAAAAATTCTTTTAAACAGAATCAAAAATATTGTTGCTCTACCACTAATTTCAAAGAAGTTATTTATCTCGTTTCCTGACGGAAATAGTTAATCGTCTGCGAATAGCCTGCTTTTTATTAAAGTTCTTTCATTATTTGTTGCTATGTTTTTCAAATGAGTTTTCCTTGTGATGCATTTTATGACCCCATACGTATTGTCAACAAAATGTAGAAATAAATGGCTGTGGTTTTAAACTAGTCCAGCTTTGTAATCGTATCTTGATTAAATACAATAGAACTGGAAATCATAGTACAGTTTATGGGAGAAACGGTTGCAATTGTAAAATTATAAAAAAAAATATTAAATTAATTTTTACACTATAAATTCTTTTTTGTAAAATCGTATACGATCGAAAAAATTATTACTTTCATTTACATGTTAAACTAGATGTATAATAAATTGAATCCTAATTTACCCATAATTTTTCTGCAATTTATCTATTTAAAAAATTGTTCCTATATTTTACCAATTATCGAAACATTTTTAAAATGATCTTAAAAATTCAAATATAATATTGTGAATTAAAATAGTTTAAAGTATTATTATTGAACTTAAAACCCTGATAAAAATCAAGAAAGTATATTTTTTAAACTCTAGTTCAGTGATTCTCAACCTGTGGGGCGCGCCTCCCTAGGGGGGCGCGAGCACACTAATGGGGGGGGCGTGAGCATATCCAAGAGAAAATGTTATTTAAAAAATGATTAAGTTACTGAAAGGAAAGAACACGCACGCACATACAAAACAAAATACATTTCGACATATTTAATAATTAACTTATTAAATTAAAACAACTTACTAAATTAAAAACATATTTAATAATTATTTGTGACTTCCTTGGGCCTGTCTTGCTGAGCAAAGTTTTTCGAATGAGGGTTTAATATTAGAAATAGACACTCTCATTTCTTTTTCTATATTTATCTGAGATCTATATTTTGTCTTCAAAGGAGCCGCCGCATAAAATCCAGTTGCACAAAGGTAAGATGTTGAAAATTGTAGTAGATTGCGAAATGCGCTTGTATTTAGTGCAGAAAACTCATCATCCACTCCTGCCCAAAATTCAAAGAGTGATTTATTACTAAATTGTATTTGGTATAAAGGCATCTTGTTTTTTCAATGCTGAGGATGGGTGTTGCAAAATGTCAATATATGTCCGTATTCTTGGTAATTTGTTAAGTTTAAAATTAAGGTTGTAGTGTAGGTTTAGCGTCAAAATACTCAAAATGCATTATTATTGTATACATTTTATTGTATCCGGTGGGGAGGGGGGGGGGGGCGCAATGAAAATT
>JAPMOQ010025968.1:2485854-2516244 GCA_026543055.1 Argiope trifasciata
ATATATATATATATATATGTATGTATGTATGTATGTATGTATTGGCTGGCACACATGTTTCTTGACATCTAGAAGAATTATCAGTTATATTAAACCTTTTCAATGACTACATAATGGATCTCAAAGGTTGAAAGATTTTGAATTTTACCACCAAAACGTTTGAAGAGAGCCCCAAATAAAAATAATTTTGCATTGCTTTTACAATTCAAAACATTAGAGTTTTAATGGCATCAGTTTAATTGTCGAATTTTATTTTTTATATTTTTTATTCATTATTTAAATGAATGGAATTATAATTTTTTATTAATTCCAGCTTTAGAAAATTTAAAATATAATTCCCTTTTAATCACAGATAACGAGAAAAGACAAAAAGGCATCATTAGGGCTTTTTTGACAATATGTATGCTGTTGCCTTTTACAGACATTTATAATTTTAATATATAGAAGAAAAGTAAAAAATTGAATATGCGTGTACCCTAATTCACCATTAAATTGTGCCTTTTAAATTTATTGCACTTTCATCAGTATTTAGAGAAATTTTATCTCATATTTTAATGTTTTTGAGATTTTAATGCACTTTGATTAAATATCACATGCCTTATTTTATATAATAATTTAAATTTAAATTTTTTGAATAAGATTTTATTTTATTTGGTAAATTGTCAGTTTTTATTATAGTTTTATATTTTTTATCCCATCAACTTCCTTATAACACTTTTTAAAAGGTTACTAACAAAAACTTTAACTATAAAACATTTTCTTTTAAGTCTTCACTTCCTAATTGTCGATTTTTTTTTTCATCTCATTAACCTCGTATTACAGCTTTCCCTCTGTTTCGTTATTGCTATCATGTCATGATGTGTTAAATCATGATGATGTATTTTAAATATTTGAATACACATTGTTGATAAGTCGAATAACCAGCCTGCTGAAATTATACGAATATTAATACAAATTATAAAATATTCCCTAAATGAAAAGTTTCCTCAAAAATTACATACACATAATCAAAAAAAAATCTAAATATCTTTTTATTTGTATATGCGTTAACATTCTTCAATGTGCATGTGAGAAATTGCTAACTTAAGTTGCAATTATTACTCTGCAGAAATTATTTTATTCACACTATAGAAATCATTTATCTACATTTTGAATTGCTATAATTCTGTTTTAAAGACTCCTACACGTGTAATTAAAGCAAGTATTAAAGCTGATTTCTTGAAAAATGTCTGCATAAATTTAATATCTCAACGTTTCTCCAATGGCCGGCAACTATGAGACAGCTTTATCGAAGCCTGAGAAATGGAGGCAAAGCTGCTGATATACTAGAAGACTCCGCATTTCAGTACTATATAGACAGAATAAAAGATCCATTGTCAAGTGTAGACGTATATTTTTTTCTTATAATCTGACTCACAGCCATGGGAAGCAATAACTACGCCTTCAACAGCACTCTTTTTTTTAAATATACATAATTTATTGTGGTACATGATCTCGGTCAATTTCAAAGGAGCCGTGAAAGAGAAAAGAAATAAGGTCAAACGCAAATCAATCATTTTGTTTCCAATGTCGCAACTGGGAAAAAATTTCTTGAGTTTTATAAATATAATAACGATCCAAATTACCTTCGCTGAGTATCATAGATGATATTAATAGGTAATTGCATATGCATTAGGGCTTGGAATACTGGGAATTCATTATAGATGACGTTAATTATATGTTTATATAATTCTCGAATGTATAAAAACTACTAAATTTCGAAAGCTGAATCTTAGTTTCATGAGAAGCATCCTTATATGGAAGTTTACGTGAATGGTGGTAACATTATTGCGTACTATTATTAGCCTTGCGTATTATAAGTATCCTTATTAATAGTCATATGAAAAAAATAACATTCTCTGAGGCATATTTTTCTTTCTTCCAACTAAGAAATCCCCCATTGGCTGGTCGTTCAAAATATTTCATGCTAATGAAAAGTCTTCGATCAACATGATGACATTTTTGGAATGAAATTGTAGGTACAGAAAATTAACTACTTATTCGATTATTATTACATTAATTCCGCCTCATCAAAGGTAAGGAATCATAGAAACATAAATTGGCTTAATGCCAATATAGAGCTTGAATGCCAACAAAACAATTTATTACTCATTTTGTAAAAGCAAAACAAAAAAACCCAATTACATTAATATTATAACTCGCTGAATAAAAAGTGCGATTTAAATATAAATAACATTTTGTGTGACCTGGCCTAGAGATAGTGCGTTCTTCCCGTGATCTGGCCACCCGGACTTTTGTCTTAGTTATGGCAGGGTCGCTCAATGTCGCTCTGAAAACTATCGTGAGGTTTCTAAAAGACCCTTGGAGAAAGGGGTTGTGAAAGCGAATGTGTGAGAGTCACTTTCATCCATATCTATACTTATAATAAAGCTCAATGTGTGTGTGTGTGTGTGTGTGTGTGTGTGTGTGTGTGTGTGTGTGTGTGCGTGTGTGCGTGCGTGTGCGTGTGCGTGTGTGTGTGTGTGTTGGCGCTCTACAAGCCAGACCGTTGAACTTTCAGTTACCAAATTTGGTACACGTATACTTTGGGACACGAGAATGTGCACCTCTGAGGCCTTTTTTCGAATTTTTAATTAGAATTTGAATTAATTAAAAATTCGGCAAAATTTCAACGTTTTTCGGCTATAACTTCCGAAACTATCATCGTACAAACATGATTTTTACATCAAGTCAAAGATTTAAAAAAATTAGCTTTCTAATGGTATCGGCATTTTAACATATAACTTAAGCTTCTATTTTTAACAAATTTTTAAAGAAATATTTTCAACAATACATTTTGGACAAAACAATAAAATTTAATCTGCACGGGCACGTCAAGGGAAAAAAATTAGCTTTTCAGCGTGTTACCATCATATTGACGGAAGTTTAAACTATAATTGCAAATTAAATCTAAAGAAATTTAACTTTCAGCGCGTGACTGGATAAAATAAAATAAATATAAAATGTGATATTTTCTTTTTTTAAAATGTATGGCAAAAGTTTCTATGATCGTTTGCAATATCTATATCATTAATTCAATAACTCTTCTTTATTTATGGTAAACCTGATTGAATTTATACAGGATATGCATTCAAATGCAGGCCCAAAGGCCGATTTGTAAAATATTAGTAATATGCGTACATATTGTTTAATACTGCTAAATTTATCTAAAGGAAGTAAATAATTACATTTTATGTATCTTGATTCAAACAATGCATTGATGAATAATGAGTTTTAGATTTCTTCATTTTTTGCTCTGTGAGCCATATTTTACAAAATATTTTTATTCATATTTTAAATAAAAGTTGCTACATCAACCAGTAAATCAATCATTAAAAATGACTGATTTATAAAAATAAAAGAATATTATGAGGAAATCGTGTTCTTTTAGAACTTTCCGTCCATCATCTTAAAGAAAATATCAATTTCAGGTCAATCAATGCCCGTACTTACTTTAAAGTTGATAGTCAAATGAATATGTGTTTCCGTATATGAATGAATCCCCGCGTGTGTGTTAGCGCAATACGCGCCAAACCATATGATCTAGAGCTATCAACTTGGTTTTTACATATTTACTTTGGAGGATGAAAAAGTATACCTTAGTGGAGTTATTTCTAAAATTTTAATTATTTAAAAATTAAGCTAACATTTGGAAATTTTCTACGATAATTTCCGAAAATATAGCTGTTTTTTAAATCCTCTTAGAAATTACTTTTTTTTTTCATTCATAACAATGTTTTTACCTATGAATTAAGTTTCTATTTTTAATGATTTAAAAAAAATACTGTTACTTTATTTTTCAACAATTAATTTCTCACAAAATGGAAGTAGGATTTAACCTGAAAGGGTACATTAAGAGTGTACCAGTGCTTTTCCGTTGCTTTGAAAAAAATTCAAACGGAATGATTATTTTAACTCTTATTGCAAAATTAACTGAGGAAATTGTGACGCTCAGCACGTGCTGAAATGGTAGCTTAATGTTATAGAATAAATATATGTGATATTTTCCGCATCATTCCATAACAGCTTATTGCAAATCAAAGATATATATAGTACAATGAACAAATAATCGTAAGGCTTCTATAACAACACGAGTTACATGACTATAGAAGTTTAAAATTTAAATATATTTGACTTATAAAGAGAGTAAATTATGTAAGTATTTCATTGAAAATTTTAGAACGTTTTATTCATGGCGAACCAGCTGGTCGCCAAAGGCGGCTAGTATGAGATAAACTCAGATTTCTACTCTCAGGGGTCTTTACACTAAGAAGCTGCTGCACCCATCTTTTCTCGATTACTTGGCTTGAATTGGTGTTCAATCATAGGGGAATAAAAACAACATTTTGTGTTCATTGATTAATGCATTTTGTTTGATCATTTATTCAATCTCTACTAATAATGAAGGACAATGTTATATGCTATAAAGCAGATATTTTAAACCTACAAAGTTTGACATAGATATTCTTTGATGAATAAAAATGTGCATTTTGGAACGGCATTTCAGGAATTTTATCTAGAGTTTTAATTAATTAAAAATTAAAAGAAGTTTTAGCATTTTCCCCCAAATATGATATTATGAAAATGATCTTTACACCAATTATTTTTTAAGTCTTTTTAATTTCATTACCTTCCCAGTTTTAACATCAACCTTATTGTCTTTCAGGTTTTTTTCTATAAATTGAGCAATTACTAAACAATATTGGGGTGCAATTTCTAATAATAGTTATTCTGATGGAATGAAATAGTATTTCATTGAAGGAAGCAATCTATACTCAAACGATTAACAGAGGTTCTTAGACATAAAGATTATCCAACCAGATATTAAAGTTTAATTGATAATTCATGGAAGTTATCTTTTGTTGATTTTTTTCATCTGTACTCAAACGTTTTGTTTGATTTTCAATTATTACTTTAAAACAATAAGTGTTATATTTCTTAAATTGCATTGATATTTAATTATAGTGATAGAAACACATAAAATAAAAATTAAATTAATATTGCCTCTATAATATATTTTTATTCTCACTAGAATATTTGCAGTGCGTACGCAAAAATTTTCTGGAAAGTGTAACTATGTATGCATAAAGATTTTTAATTAAGTTCCGAATCTCTTTGATTTTATACATAAATGAAATGAAACTAAAGATTTGATATTTGAGTTCAATTTATTTTGATAAACATTTGTTGCCGAATTTTTGAATGTAAAATTTTTCTCATTATCATGAATATACCACATTTTATACAAAAAACAGCATAATTAAGATTCTGGCAATCAAAAGATATAATAAAGATATAATTCTTGACATTTCATTTGATTTCATGTTACATATGACACTCAGTATCTTAATAAAACTTGAATAAGAACACCTAAATAATAAGAGATATAAAAAAATTAAATTATGAGAAATAATAACCGTTTAAAACAGAATTCTACAGATGCTAAACGATATATTACATTGTATGATAATGTTTTGTTCTTATTCAATAGTATTTTGAATTTCGGTTTTATCAAACAACGTTTAATTTCTATCAAAATCATATGCGTCATTAACAGAGTTAAGCAGGTGTTTTCAGCTCGAGTCGAAAATAAAAAGCAGAAGAAACAAACTAGTAATTTAAAATGTTGCCTAATTAATTTTGAAAATTAAATGGCAGAAAGATTTACAGGAAATTACCTTGAAAAAATTGGTTCTCAACAAAAACGTTGTCATTTAATTGGATAGAAGTTTCTTTAACAAAGACATTATTCAGAGACTGCTTGTGTCTTAAATGATGTTACTGTTGAACTCAATTGATTTCCAAGATAAAGACGTCGTTATTCAGATGGAGTTTCGACTGGAAAATAATGGCAATAGTAAATTTACCGTTTCCGCAAACGGATTTGCAAAAAGCATCGGCCTCTTTTGAGACTCAGAGATAATAATTCTTACTATTCTGACTTCTAGGAAAACTATTTTTAACAACAGAAGTTCATCTTAAAAGTAGGCAAATTCAAATGCAAAACAAAAAGATCCCGCGAGTTACTTTTCTAAAAAAGAAAATTGATTAATTTCTTTTGGCACTTCAGCTAAAAAGAAAATCAGTTTTTTGCATATAGGGACTTAGAAAATTTTATTTAAAATCAATGATTGAATAAAAAAACTTAATGCGAAGCACAATATTCAAATGCCTGAAAAAAGTGTCAAAATTATTGAATTAATTTCAAAAATTTATTGAAAGATTAATTAATAATTTTAAGAATCAAATCATAAAAAAATGTGTGCTTTTATTTCTAGTATTCAGAATTAAAAAATGAGCCAGTAAGTCATCACTATTTGCATTATATTTATTAAAAAAATTCCTGAAAACATTATAGAGAATAAAAACAACGGACATTAAAACCAGATAGAAGTTTCTTCTGTATTTGAAATTCTAAAGAAGAATAGATATTTGTTTGAAACAGTTACCTACATAGAATATTGCTTATAAACTATATATTATTTATCTGTAAGATTTCTCATCAAGAAAGTAGTTTTTATATGAATCATTCGGTCCTCAGAAATATATCCTTTCTTTTAGACTTCGCACTCTACCCTACTTGACAAATTTAGATATAATAGTAATAAACGATTTAATCGTCAAAAATCCGTGAGATACATAAGATCAATGAAATTAAATATTTTTAATAAGTTAAACCTTATAAAAGTTATTTCTTTAAAAAAAGATTTACATTAAGATTTTATTCTTTGCTAAATACTGGTAAAATAATTAGATAATTTTAATGTTTTCTGACACCTCTTTTTACTAACAAGAATATTCATACCGTGAGGTATACCAATCACAAAGATGAGACGCTTCCGACTTGGTAATTAGCTTTTGCTTTCATGGTGGCTAAAGTGAGGAATTCAGTCGCTTCCATCATGATGAAAGATGTGCCACCGCGGAAGTAGTTGCACCATGGTTGGTGAGATCATAGGAATTAAACCATTGTCCTCACTTTTGTGTTATCAATTATCTGCATGATGCAGAAGAGGGATGTGGCTGTCGTTTGAGAGAGACCATTCCCACCATTTAGGATCATCGAGCCATTAAGATTTCGTTACATTTTTTTCCATTAAGATATCGTAGCATCTGTGAAATTATTCGATTATGAAATCTTAGAGCATTTTATTCGAAGCATTCAAAGTGTCTTTCATTTGTTGAGATAAACGTCCAATCGGAAGTACATTTCTTGTCGCACATGTGGTAGCTAGACCTTTAATGTTGAAATCACTGTTTCAATATTTTAATATTGTAAATTTTGAAGAATAACAGGCTTGTGTTTTAAATATATCATGTCGCTGTTCGCAAAATTCCCAGCTTTCTTCATTTTCTGCTTGCTGATTTCCTCTGAGTACTTTTTAAAATAATTTAAATACGCTCAGTATATTATGTGCCAGAATAACTGGTGTTTTTCCATTTGTAAAGGAAAACGTCTTCTACAATTTTTTTGTTAAATATGTATACCTTTTATGACAAAGTGGCTCTTTATCGAACTTACAATGAAATGCCCGCTGCATTGCAGCAATGGATTCACTCTTTGAATAATAAAAATACAAAATGTCTTTCCTTGGAAATCACCGTTGTGGTACACGAAAAGTAGGGAAAGTATATTAACGCGATTTTGAGGAATCTCCGTATTTCACACCTCTATGAGATGCGGGAAACATATTTATGCCATTATGTTGGTTTGTAAACACAATAACTCATTAAACGTTATGAGCTAGATGGTCCAAATTTATATATGGAATCATGACCAAATTTGTAGATGTATGCCAAATTTTAAATGAAATCCATTCACAGGCAGTCTTTTGTATGATGTTAGATTAAAACTTCATAACTACAAAACTTAAATATTAGCAAAAATTGCTGTTTTAGGTAACATTAAAAAGCGAAAACTTGGATAGATGACACTTGATGCACAGATTCAGCATCTAAAACATCGATATTTATCAAATTTGGAATGCTGTTCACAAAACAGTTGAGCATCTGGAGGTCTTCACTTTTGAAATGTGTATAAACGCAACAAGACATATATGCAATGACTTAAATCAAATGATATTCGGTATGCTATCTTGTTCCAAATCATTTTGGTGGGAATCTGTCTCCAAAAAATCTTCCAAAACATGTATTTTCAGGACAGATTCAGTAAAACCCTGTGAGTGCTATTGTAATTTTGGGTTAAATTTTGATGTCTTTAGCTGGCAAAAAGAGCGTCTAAAACACAGATTTTCCAAGACATATTAAATAAAAAATTCGATTCATATCATAGATCTGTATTTTATAACTATTGTTTACAAATTCCATGCAAGATGCTTGCAGCATTGTTGAACAATGGTCAAGACTCTCGATTCAATGCGGAAGAATCTGTATAAAACCTATATTAGTGTTTACGTGAGAAAATTTCAAAGAGACTCTTTCCCTTCCAGTTTCGTAAGCAAACAACAGCGAGAGATTTACATGAATTGTTTAAATGAAAAAACAAAAGATCTTTTCTTCCATGATATCTTTTGGATGTGTCTCAAACTCTTGTCGTTCATTATAGAAAAAGTTTTTTAATCAGTTCCTCCTTGTTAGATAACCTTGTAATTATAGAACTGTGCCCTTTAAAATGAGTGTGGAAGTTACATGAACATCTTATATAAAAGAAAGTATACATTCTACGCTTTTCTTCTGGGAAATCACAAGAATAACAGAAAATAGAAATCTGCAAACGGTAGGAGGAGTTATGCAACTGATAAGGACATCTGTTGAGTCATGACGTTATGACCTTGTGACTTTCATGACAGTACTGCGCTTTTAATATGCAGTCTTAAATAACTTAGAAATTTATATTTCAAAGAATATAATTTGATTTCGTGACCTTTGATTAGATAATACATTCTGACTTGTTTTATTACATTTCTGTTGCGAATATATTTTCTAAGTTTCAAACCATTTTAAACTGAAACCAATGTAGGAAAAAAGTTAAGAAAGGTGTAAATTTCCATGAACTTCTCGTTTAAGTAAATCCTGTGTGAGAAAATCATTCAAAAAATTTTGCCAGTTTGTCTGCAATGATGTTATTACGAAAATTTAAAAGCAACAGGAACTAATTCCATCAAATTTTATATGAGGCTTTTGTACTCATAATACTTGTTACTGTAAAAATTTGATTGAAATCGTCTTGTGAAGAGAATAACGCAAAAATTTATTGATTTAGACAAATAAAATTTGATGTAGGTTTTTTTTCTGACAAAAATAGGTGAGCTATGAAAAATTTGGTAGAATTAAAAATACTAAAAGAGGATTTCTTTATTTCACTTTTAAGAACAAATGCAATTTATTGTATTAGATTGTAAATTATCCGGAAGGGGGGATATCGAAACATTTCTACCATAGACTCTAATAAGGATATTAGCTTCACCACCCCATAAGACTATTAACTTTGATGAGAGTTGCGAAGGATTTGCATTGCAATGCCGAGAAATAATTAGAGAATTTCAATCATTGGGGACTCCAGTGCGTGATCTTTGGCTTTCCTTTTTTTAGAAATATCGCTGACATGAAGTAAATACAAAAATACCAGTAATCAAATATGCATTTTAGGTTCATTTCTTTCGAAAATATTAAAGGCAAAAGTTCACTTAGAACTACAACAGTAGTTTAGTCACATTATCACATACATCTAAATATCCTTTATTTAATTTATCATGTTTGGATTTTTGAAAATAATACATACCTCCAGATGGTCATTCCCTTATCAAATTTAGTACGAAATGTAATGCTGATAATAGCTTTGATATAAATTAGACGTTATACAAAATTTGTTACAATTAGTATGTTGAACCTACATGCCGAATTTTGTCTCTTTTGCTTTTTGTCTTTTGTAGTTATTGTATTCATTTTTAGTAGAGCAGCTTGCAAATTTGTTCTACATGGATTTAGCTCAAAATTCAAAAGAAATCTGGAAGTTTAGTATAAAGTCCATATGCCAAATTTCATTCTTCTAGTTCAAAACGTTTTGTAGTTACTGCATTCGCAGACGATCAGACATATAATTCTAAAAAAATATAATTTATTCTTTTTGAATTAAGACAGGTCTGAAATAAGATATTCGTCAAAATCTGGCTGTCGAAATATTTGACTATCATAATACTTCTTAGTACCCTTTGTATACTTTGTAAATGAGAAAGTAAAAGGTCTAGAAGAATCCCTTGTTGTTAATTTTTTAGTATAAACTGTATTGAGCAATTCTTTTCAGGAATTCGATTAATTTATGTTTGGTTGATTTTACTCCATAACGACTTGATACACAAAGTAACATGACCATGATTTCTGTGTTAGATTTTGGTTACTTTCCCATTAGATGTATTTATTTAAGTTCATATTTTTTATTATCATTTTGAACCATTTACCATTTCACTAAGAAATTTTTACATTTATCGTTCTTATGATTAATTGCTGCTCCACCTGATTCTGATGATAATTAGAATTTATTGCAAATTGAAACATGTTATTGTAAGCAAAAAACAAACATCTCTTTCTTCACCTTTTACTTCAAGCCTATTTTGGCAAAATCCTGGCACAAAAGTTCCAATACGTTAAGGCGCCAATGGTTTTCTTCCTCATAATAAATAATAACATCTATATCTATATCTATACTTATAATAAAGCTCAATGTGGTGTGTGTGTGTGTGTGTGTGTGTGTTGGCGCTCTACAGGCCATTCGTTGGACCTACAGCTACCAAATTTGGTACATTTATACCTTGGAGGTCAGGAATACGCACCTCTGAGCCCTTTTTCGGATTTTTGATTAGAATTATAATTAATTAAAGTTTAAGTGAAATTTCGGCGTTTTTCGTCTACAACTTCCAAAAATATTATCGCACAAACATGATTTTTACATCAATTTAAAGATTAAAAAATTAGCTTTCTAATGGTATCAGTGTTTTAATCCATAATTTAAGCTCCTACCTTTAACGAATTTTTAAATAAATATTTTAATTATGTTTTTCTTTAGCACGTGATTGGATAAAATAAAAGAAAATAGTGACGGGAGTTCAAATTTTAAAAAAACTATCATCGCAAATTAAATCTAAAGAAATGCAACTTTTAGCACTTGACTGGATAAAATAAAATAAATATAAAATGTGATATTTTCTAAAAAAATAAATGCAAATCAAAGGTTTCTATGATCTTTTTTAATATCTAAATAATTAATTCAACAAATTTTCTTTATTTACGGTAAACCTGGTTGAATTTAGACAGGATATGCATTGAAATCCCGACTTAATGGCATATTTCTATAACAGTTTGCAATATCTGTATCATGAATTCAATAATTGTTTTTCCATTATAAAATGTGATATTTTCTAAAAAAATTAATGCCAAGCAAAAGTTTCTATAATCGTTTGCAACATCTAAATCATTTATTAAACAATTTTTTCCCTTTTTCGCTTTCTTTAAAAAAACATTTTTAATATTTTGGAATCATAACCAATAAATTATCAGAGCATTAAACTCAAAAAGTTTTTCCGAATAAAGTTACCAACTCTTTAACTATTAATAACTGAATTTTTTAACTTTAACTATTTCTTAAAATTTGTACTGATTTTAAAGAAAAAAATAAGATATATTTTTTATCTACACTTATAATAAAGCTCAATGTATGTGTGTTGGCACTCTACAGGCCAGACCGTGGGATCTACAACTACCAAATTTGGTACATGTATACTTTGGGGGTCGGGAATGTGCCCCTCGGAGCCCTTTTTTCGAATTTTTAAATTAGAATTTGAATTAAATAAAAACTAAGTAAAATTTCAACATTTTTCCGCTATAACTTCCAAAAATATTATCGCTGAAAGATGATTTTGCATCAAATTGAAGATTAAAAAACTAGCTTTCTAATGGTATCAGTGTTTTCACATATAACTTAAACTTATATATTAAACGAATTGTTAAAGAAAGGTTTTAACCATATTTTGAACAATATATTTCGGATAAAAAAATAAAATTTAATCTGCAAGAGCACGTCAAAGGGAAAAAATTAGGTTTTATCACCGTGTTGCCATTATTTTGACGGAAGTTCAAATTTAAAAAAATCTAACTATTACTGCAAATTAAACCTATAGAAATCTTTCAGCAAGTGACTGTATAAAATAAAATAAATATAAAATGTGATATTTTATTTAAAAAAATGCAAGGCAAAGGATTCTATGATCATTTGCAATATTTAAATCATCAATTCAATAAATTATCTTTATTTATACAGGATATGCATTCAAATTCCAGTTGAATGCCAATTTGTAAAATATTATTAATAGGCATATATATTGTTTAAGGCTATTAATTTGATCTAAATGAAGTAAATAATTACATTTTATGTAGGTTGAGTGAAACAATGCATTTATGAATAATGAGTTTTAGATTTCTTCATACTTTGCTCTGTGAGCCATATTTTACAAAATATTTTTATTAATATTTTAAATAAAAGTTGCTACATCAATCAGTCTTCTAAATCAATAATTAGAACTGACTGATTTATAAAATTAAAGACTATTATTAAGAAAACGTGTTCTTTTAGAGCTTTCCATCCATCATCTTAAAGAAAATATCTATTTTAGGCCAATCAATGAATTACTTCAAGGCTAAAGAATATGTGATTTAATTGAAAATTTTAGAACGCATTACTCATGGCGAACCAGCTGATCGCCAAAGGCGGCTAGTAGTAAATAAAACCCTAGCCAAATAAATGTATTAGTTTGATATCTAAAATATTATGGAAGAGTATGATGTCCTGCATCTGATATCTGATGTATATTTCTGAATTTGACTGCAAACACTTGATATACAATGTAACTTTTTATTTAATTGCATTCGCTCAAAATTGAAATTTAATAACTAAATTAATTAAAGATTTGCTTTACAATGTCGATAGAAAACGATTAACAGTTCTTTTATCGAAAAATATGCATGGATAGTGTACATTAAATCTATAATGCAATCTATTAAATATTCCAAATGATTTCAGTAGTAACGTTAGCAAATAACAAAAAAGGTTTTTTTAGTGTAATTATGCTTGATATGCAAGTTTAAAACTATTTTTCCTTCAAAATAGGTAAACTAATATTTCAATAAAAAAAACTTATACTTATTGGATTTCATGTAAAATAACTCTTAATGAAACCAGTAAGCTAATCAATTGATGATATAATTTATAAGTTGTCAAAGAAAATGAGGACACGATTTTTCTATACCAATATAAATCAACGCTTATTATCTGTTTTTCATAAATCTTAACATTTCAAAAATCCTTACAAAAAGGCAGTCAATTTTTATGGTAATTTTGAATCGTTTCTTCTTTTTTTTTAAAAAAAAAGGGAAATTTAGCTTCCTGTATTTATTAGAATTATCTTGTAATTATTATATGTAAATTTGTATTTTTAATTAATCCTTAAACATACTGCATCAGCACTTATAATATTTCTCATCTTACTTCATGAATGTTTTTCATCATTTTTAACAATATTTTTGATATAATGTCTTTTATAGTTTTTCATCGAATTATTAGTATTATTTATAGCTTTTCATCGAGAATTATTTTGAAAGAAAAGACATGGACATTTTGTACATCAAGACGATATAATTCATGATAATTTTTATAAAGTTTCTAATTTGAAAGAAAAGATATGGACTTTTTGTACATTAAGACGATATAATTCATGATAATTTTTATAAAGTTTTTTACATAAATAATTCTGCCAGTTATCTCTTAGCCTAAAAAAATTTTAAGTCATGCTTTTTTAGAATTTAAAAGAATTTGATTTCAGAGATCATTATGAATAGTATTTATTTGTTATTCACTCGCTAACTTTAGTAATAACTATTTGGTTTTCAGAAACAGTATATAAATCTATTGTATAGTAAGTAATTATTTTCAATCAAAATGCTGCCTTTTTATTCTATACTAAAATCCCACCTATTTTGAACCCTCATTCCAACTTGTAACACAGTTGCTCCTAAAAGTCTATTTCTTCTCAAAATATAACACAGCTTTGATTTAGGAATCGATTTCATCTCTCTTCCGTTTGTTGTAGTTGTAAAATTAGACATCCAAAATATCTGCAACAAAAATCTCAGAAGGAATCTAATTTTTGAAAGAACTTTTGTTTTACCGTTTCTCACTAATATCAGATGTCTGTTTGAAACATTCTTGATATACTTTTTTAATTATAAAGAATTAGAAAGCACTCGAAGCAGAGGCATTAAAAGAGGATATATATTTTAAATAATTAAAGCTATATTAAATAAAAATAGATAATTAAATAATTATAGCTAAATATGAATACATTTTCACATGTTTAGCTTCGATTTTATTTTCATAAAAAAGGACTTCCTGTCCCCACTGTATTTAAGATCGAATATTGATTTCAAAATATACGAAAATTCAGAATTTCAATAACAAACATAATTTTTTTAACACTTTTTGCTACCGATTGCCTATTTTCAATGGTAAATAACTCTTTTACATTCAGATCTGAAAAACTAATGAAAATTTTCAGGAGATGACAAAATATTAAATCATAATAATTCGACTTAAAAAATATTTGATATAATTTAAAGACACATTTTAAGTCATTTAACTTTTTCTGGTAAATAAAGAACTTCTGATTTGATTCTGATAATGATTTCCTAATCTCTAATATTTCGCAACCTTTTTCTGAAAATGCTATTTCGTAAAGTGAGATCAAAGATAATATTGATTTATAGAATTTGCAATACTAATGCATTGCTTTTCTCTATTTTAAAAACATTTATCAGATTTAAAATGATGAAATTTTATCTCTATATTAAAGGATCTGCTTTTTCTAATTGTTTTAAGTAGTTTTTTTTCTCTTTCTTATTCTTTTTTCATACTTTTTTACGAGATGAATGATGAATTAATCAAACAAAATTAAAGGCATGTTTTAATTCAGAAAATTCTTTTTGACAAATATTAAAGAACATGTAAAAGAATTTTACTGATGATACAAATATCTTTATATCTATTTATATAATCTATTTTCACCAACAAATCCATTTTTATAAATTTTGTTTAATATTCCTTTTGCAGAAAATCAATTAATTTTAATTCAACAAACTGGTAATTTAAAGTGGTAAAATCCTGATAAAAACTTATTGCTCCTCAAGGTTAAATAAAAAATGTTACAAATTTATGGAATTTTACTTAGAATAATATAAAAATTTATCTAATTTATAAACCTATTTACATGTTTCCAATGAGGTTATATAAGTATTCATATTTTTTTTTAAGATCTTTTGTATACTTCCCACCAAATACATCTATTTTTGAAATTATGTAAATTGGTAACTTACATCATTGTAATTTATGTAGGTTCGTATAAGGTCTCAGAAATTTTTCAACTAAACAGAATAATAGATGCTTCAGTCTCTTAGCTCACAAAAATGATGTGCCTTGATCACTTAGTTATTAATTAACCAAATTAATTAATAAATCAAATTTTTCTGAAAAGTTAAATGAATCATTCAAGTTAAAAAAATATGTTATAAATCTCAAGTCAAAAAATATATTAATATATAATGAATATAAAAAAATGACCTTTTCAAGGGTTAAAAATCTAATTTTTATTGCTTTAATTCCGATAATTAGTTTTTCGTATATCACCTTCATTCTTGTTTTTTACACATTTTTTTTTTCCTTGCGGAGGCGTTTCTTGCAATTTGAAAATCACTATAATCTGGAACTGGCTACCAAGGTTCAAGTAACTCAGGTCACGGGTTAAATTGGAGCCAAGGGCCATTAAGGGTCTGTTGTAAGTCAATACCTCGAGGGGATGTTTTTAAGTCTTTTTCGCTTATATAACAAACCAGATGATTCTGCGTTGTGGTTTCTCGGTGCTGCTGCCTCGTAAGTATAGAAAAAGAAAGAGGGTAATTTCCCAGAGGAAGGGGAGGTTGAGTCTTGCATAATGAGAGGGACTTTTTTCCTCTGTCGTCTGACTGACTGCCAACGAACAAACGTGAGTTTGAAATACCCAAAAGGCGCCGCTGGGGAACACGTGTACGTGTCAGATCGGGCTCTTACATAATGTTCCTAGCAAAGATGATGCGTGCGACCGGCCAATAAACAACATCACATCTTATATAACAAAACAGACATTATCACTCATTCTAATAAGAATGCAAATGCAAATGCAAATTGTGCCATAAAATCTGCTTTTTTAAATTTAGCGCAAAGATGTGATATATTCGTCAGGCAGTATTTTGAAGGATACATTCAAGGGCATTTTAATAAAACTAGTTTTAGAGACTGTTTACTAGAAAATATTGCATCACACATTGTTTCACAGTTATTTTTGTATATTTCGTAACAATTTGCAGAATTAAAATGAAATAAATAATTTCTCAAATTAAATTGAAGATAATCATGTAATATATGTTCAAATTTTGTATTAATACAGTTATTAAATTAATTTTAAACAACATTGGTACAATCTAATTTTTACAAAAAATTAAAAGTTTCTGTCGCATTTTCTTGCAATTATCGTTGAATGAGAAAAAAATTATGTGTAATGATGAAAATTCCTATAAAATTGAACAAATAATCTAAAAGAGTTTCGCGAGTTTAATAAGAATAAATAAATAGATTGATAAATGTAAATAAAGATAAATATCATTCTTAAAAATTTCATAAAGTTCCAAGTAAATATTTCAAGTACCATTTCTCTATGCAAGTCTAGCGTTATTTATGAACTAGATAGCGTAAAAATACAAAGAATCAGTTATGCAAATTTCTGACAAATGTCATTAAATTCGATGAAAGTTTTTCCAAAATCATACTTTTAGGTCGATCTAGTTTTATTTAGGTCAACTAGATGGCGTATAAATACAAAGAAACAGTTATATAAATTTATAATAAATAACCTTTAAAAAATTTCATAAAATTCTAGTAAAAAGTTCTATGAATCTAATTTCTATGCTTATCTTGCTTTAATTAGGTGGACAAGATAACGTATAAATACAACGAACCAGATATGCAAAATTTGTGATAAATGTCATTTTTTTTTTCAATTTCATTAAATCTGATGAAATTATTTCCAAAATCATATCTCTATGCTGGTACTGCTTTATTTAGCGTATTTATTTAGCGCAGTTATATAAATTAGTGATAAATATTTTTTAAAATTTCCTTAAATTCGATTAAAAGGTTTCGAGAATCTTTTCTCTTTGCAGGTCTACCTTTATTTGGGTGAAGTATATAACGTAGAAATTTATCGAGCCGGTTATATAAATTTCTAATGAATGACATTTTTATATTTTAATTAAATTTGATTAAAATATTCCAGAATCATACCTTTAGGCAGACCAAGTTTTATTTAGATGAACCAGATAGCGTAAAATACAACGAACCAATAAATTTCTGATAAATTTCATTAAATTCGATGAAAATGCTACCAGAATTTTATTTCTATGCAGATCTAGTTGTATTTAGGTGAGCCAGATAGCGTATAAAAAGCAGTGAACCAGCTATAGCAAATTTGACATAAGATTATTCTAAATAATGAGACATATTTTAATACATATTTGTCAATTGGAAAGCTCATATTGACTAATTACCATGAAAACGATTTTGAGTTTCATTTATAATTCTAAAAATATAGTTTTGAAATGTGTTTAGAAGTATTATAGAGATGAGGAACGTAAACGTTATGCGTATTTCTTATCGTTACATTAATTTATACGTATGCGAATTTCATTAAGATCAGTTCAAATATAAATCATATTTTTTCCTCTTGTACACTACAAAAAATACTGAGTAAGATACAAAATAATGAGTAAATATATATATCATGTTTTATAACACATTTTTATTATATCTTTTTTATCCAATTTTAAAGGATTTTTATTGTCTCTCGATGTCGTTTAATAACATTGAATATCAGAAAGAAATATTTTAAATCTTGAATTAAAAGCTACAATTTTATGAAAAAGTGTACAATAAATGAATGTTTCTCATTTATTTACTTTTGAAAGCGGACATCGAATAACAAGCTACCGTTTTATAATTATATTAGATGAAGACAAAGCAGTTAATGTGTTAAGCGGTAGGCTCAAAAGAAAGTAAATTGGTAACTTGTGTAACAGTTGGGTCTTATTTTTTAGTGTTGTTGCTTTTTTTCTTTGCATTTGCATTCTTTTAATGCCACTGGACCAGAACAGGATTGTTTCTTATCAGCTTTTGTAGACAAAAATAGAATAAGAATGAAAAATAAAAATGCAAAAGATACATTTGAAGGAAGAAAGAATACATTAAAATTACAAAGAGAGAATGTAAGCTATGTAATAAAACAAGAAATATTATTCAGAATTATTGAAAGTTAATTTGGGAGTTCACATCGATGAAACTAAGGCACTAATTCAATTTAGAGATTTTTTTGCTTAAATTTTTGTTTGCTAAATTGAGTCACGCATCAAAGTAAAATGACATTATTACATATGTTTAAAACTCAATAACATTTAAAGTAAAATTTTATGTAAAAAGAAAATTAGTAAATTAGTTTGTAAATAAGTTGTAAGCTTTCAAATGGAAATAAGATGTAATGCAAAAAAAACATATTGTTAAATATGCGGGAAAAGAGAGAAATTTTAAGTAAATAAAAATATCTAAGTGGTATTTTTTGTTCTACCCATTCTTGGCCGTTTAAGAACATAAATTGATAAATTCTACAAGACAAGAATCAAAAGCAGAACTTAGTAATGAAAATTTGATTCATACGCGTGTATATAAAATTAATATTGAGTAAAGTTAATGTGATAAATATGTAAATAAAATTAATGTCATTTATATGCAAATAAAATAAAATATGACATGGGAAGTACTTAGGTGTTCTCCCTTCAAAAAAATGCACTGCTTATCGGCCGAACGAGTGTACCCTATGAAGAGTTGAGTCTTTAAAATTCAACTATCATATAGAAAAAAATAGACCATAAATCAAACCCTACATTCATTTGATGATAAGAATTTGTTGTTTTCATTTTTAAGAGCTTATTTGGGTGACCAAATCAAAGTATCAATATAAACCGAAATCAATCTAATAAATTATTCATTACCCCCTTTATAAGCTATCATTAATTTTCGCCAATAGGTTATTACTGTATTAAGTGTTATATTCCGCTCTTCAATAGAAGTCTTATAATATATGTTCCTTACGTATTTAATTATACCTCTATAAATTTGTTCTTACATATTTAATTAGAAAACACAATGACAACGTGTTCCTGGATCAGCTGTCATCATATTTTATTTTACCATACTTGATTAGGATTTATCTTCATTGCCGTTTAAAACTTTCATCAGTTGCCTTGTCTTTGGATATTTTATTGATGAATCTTCTGCCTTTTATATCAATTATCAGTGTGTATTAATTTCTTCGGATAGATTATTTTATTTAAATTATCCCTCTGTTTTGAAGTAACAAGTTTAATTTAAAGATTTCGGATTTAAACCGCAAACCGTGGGCTTCGTAATTTTGAACAGCAATCAAATGGTGAGAATATCACCTGTGTCCTCCGCCCCCCCATCACTTTCCAAGCATAATATTATTCGTTTGGTTTAATTAGAGCCAGATCTATTTCTTTGACAATTCTTGGATGATTTTTGGTATCAAAATGGAAGCTTCGCTGATAATACCACCAAAGCACTAAATCCCTTTTTACCTATTGATGAAAATAGAAATGAAGAGGTCATTAGCGAATTGGAATTGGTTTCAAAATCTACATTTCGAAGACCCTCCCAAGTTTTAAGACAGGCACATTTTGGTCTCTTATCCCCTCTCAAGTAATTTTCCAAGGTTCTTTGTTGCTTTTACCTACAATTTGCGAGAAGCTCCCAACCGACGTCTTCAGGCGAGGGTGTCTTACAATGGGCCAGCTGCAGACTTACGACCTTATCCGTAAAGGCAACAGGCTATGTCTTAAGATACGAATAGCGAGTTTTGCTCCTCGAATTAGTATTTTATTAGCATCAGAATTAGTATTTTATTATTAATAGTATGATTAGTCAAAGTATTTGACTTCTATATTTTTTTTTCTTTTTTCTCATTGTTTTATACAATAATCATATTTTGCTTCACTAATAATATCCTGCTTTTTTATTCCTGAATTTTTAATATTAATTTGAAAAATCGGTTTGAAATTCAAGGCTTAAATAAATTTTAACTTCCTTTTAAAGCTTTGATATTTTCTCTCATCCTTTGGATTTATTGTAGTATGAAAAATATAAATAAATTCATCTTACATTTTTTAATTGTTGGTAATGCTGCGCAGGTAAGACCTAAGGCTATGTATAAAAAAATAATCCGTAACGGCAACAGGCTGTGTCTTAAGATACGAATATCGAGTTGTGCTTCTCAAAAAATGATTTCGTATCTTGACATAAACTTAGTCTCATTTTAAGTTTTTGAAAGACATTGCGGATTTTCTGTTCAGTTGATCTTTAATGTTTTGGAAATTCAGTTTTCTAATTTTGAGCTCAAGTAGTATTTGTTGAATGCAACGACTATAGTTTAAATCCTACTGCTGATTATTATTTATTATTTGTCAGTAGATTGTAAAATAAATTATATGTTTCATTTGGTAAGCAATCTTCAAAGCAATAGTTATATTTCTTAGGGATGCCATACAGCAAAAATTAGTTTTGCACTAATTAAACTATTTATATAAGAATGTGGATAGTTTGACATACTATCATGAATTTTTTTTCTTGTATTTATGATAAATATATTTATATAACTGATTTTATGAAGAATATAGCATATTAATATGTACTAAATAACGCATACATATTTTACCTGTATTGCAACCAAGTACTAAGTAAACAGAATTGATAAATAATAGACAATGGAATGAAAAAATATTCTTAAATTCCGTAAAAAAGAATATATACTTTTCATTTGATTTAAATTTTAATAAGATTAGAAATGGTATTTGATTAGAATTAGTATTTTATTATAAGTAGTATGATTAGTCAAAGTATTTGACTTCTATACTTTTTTTCTTTGAGTTGCCAATTGTTTTATAAAATAATCATATTTTGCTTCACTAATAAAATCTTGAATTTTTATTCATGAATTTTTAATATTAGTTTGAAAAATCGGTTTGAAGATTCAAGGTTCAAATAAATTTCAACTTCCTTTTAGAGCTTTGAAATTTTCACTCATCCTTTGGTTTTATTGTTTGCATGAAAAATAAAAATAAATTCATATTGCATTTTTTTATTGTTGGTAGACCTGCGCAGGTAGGACCTAAGGCTATGTATAAGAAATAATAAAATGAAAATTGATGTATATTTATTTTTAAAATTGATTTACAAAAATATTTTTCAATTCTAAAAACTTTTTTCTATTTAAGATAACTCTTTTTCTTTCCATTAGCTTCAAACTGTGACATGTGTACATTCTCTGTTTTTTCTTATTTATGGAATGAAATGAGAGATACATTCAAAAAGTCACACTGAACTTATTATTAAATTTTTAAGTATTCTATATTCGTAACAAATTCGTTCTCTCGTCTTTTTTCTCTTTTTCTTTGAAAAAAAAAATAATTGAAATAATTTCTCCTAATATTTTTATAATTCAAAAAAGCAAATTAATTTTAAAAAAATAGCAAACTAAATGCAAATGCTGAAAATTTGACTGTATGGAATCCATTTTTTAGAAAAGTTAAAATTTGGTTATATAAATTTTACGAACAGTAAAAAAAATATTATGCTACAAAAAATTTATTTCTAACATTGTACGATTAAAAGAATATTTTTAATTAAATTTAATGATGGTTCTTTTTATATGTTTTTCTGTATTTTTCATTAAATGTAATATCATAAATCAATGTGCCTTTTTTCCTAAAAAAACAATTTTTGAAATAATATAAAATAAAATAAAGGAAATGTTATGAATATTAAAACAAAAAAAAAATTCACAATCAGAAACTTTTACGACTACTATGCGATAATACAACCTTGTTTAAAACAGTTTTAGAATCCAGCATTGCTTATCGCTAAATAATTCTAAAAGAAAATCTATAGCAATCTTTAAGTAAATTTGTGTACGCAAATCTGTATTCTTCTCGACTGTAAAGAAGTCATTCCATATGCTGAATTGCAATTGTCTTTCATTTTTAGAAGAGCTGTTCCTCTTAATAAATGTTGAGGTTGCCAAATCCAGATTTGTTTTCAATTAGGTTTAATTCTTTGATTTCTTCTTTCAGATAAATATTAATATTGGTCGTTTAGCATGTAAATTTATTAATTTAAAATAAAATGCACATTATAAGAAAGGACTTTCTTTGCTGAGTGTATTACAAAATAAGCATCAAGCAAGTGCAAAAACAAGAGTTACAGATAGTGAAGGATAAAAACATATAAAGAGATTTCAAGAACTTTTTGTATATGCTGACAAGCTAAAAGAATATTTTTAAGTCCATTATTTGGAAGATTTGGACTTTGAACTTTAAAACTATTAATAAGGCATTGGGTTAAAAATTTGGGTTATTTAAAATTGAATGTAATCAAATTTAAAACAATATAACACAAAGAATTCAAAAGCATTTGAACGCAGACCAAAACTTTAAAACACATTAGAAATTTAATTGAATTAAAAGTGAAAGGTCTCAAACACTAGTACGAAACAATGCTGGCGCCCCGAGAAAGCGTTGCCATCACTTTGAAGTTTCATTTCTCTTTTCTTTTGAGTGAATGAAAACTCGAGATGCGTTCTTTGTTTGTGAGAGACATTCACTGATATGTCTGAGTACAAGATTTTTCTGAGAAATCTGTAAGAATATATGTCCTAATATACATTTGACTAACTGAGAAATTGCATTCGATTATTTCTGAGAACTCTCAAAGAATGTACTAATGTGCATTTGATTAACAGCAGTCAGTAAATTTTCATAACCATTGCGGTTTGTGAGCGGAGCAGGAAAATTTCCTTTCTTTGAAAACTAAGATATTCTAGTATTCTAAATACTCGAAATTGAATGATTTCAGGAATGAAAAAGTTAAAAACTACAAAATGTGATTTAAAATCAAAGGTTTTATTAAAGCTAACAAGTTCTTTAGAAAACAATTAAAAAATTTTTAAAATTGATAAAATAAGAATTTATAAATATAATTAAATTTAAAGCTCACATCCTCAAACAAGAGTTCGGTTTTTAACGTTTTGATTGTCAGCTAAAAGTGTAGAATTTAGTATATCATACCAAAAATGCAAAATTCACCATGCAAATAAGCAAAATATACATCATGCAAATAAGAAATAACATATTGAAACATTGCAAAGTAAATGGCTCATAAATTTAGTTTTCACTTGCTTTAGAATTTCAATTTTTTAAATAATAATTATACTAGCGAATCGGCAATAGTCGAAATCAAAACGAACAACACAGAAGAACAAAATTTTCAAACCCAGTTCATTATATAGCTTTAAGTTTAAGAAATTCGGGTTTTTTGTATTTCTTTTTTCGGTTTCAAAAAATAAAGTTTAATATGGAAAACAACTCTAAAATTAGAATTTCAATATGAGTGATATAAGAGAAGCTTATTCATTTGAAGGAGCTAATAGTCGCTTCAAATTTTCAAGCGTAAATAATCATTCTTTAGTTCTCTGTGCATCCCTGAAAAGAATAATTCCTATCATTTTACAAAGGTTTGGGATCTGTATTATAAGAAGTGGGTCATGACACGAGAAATTTTAAGTCAAATGAATTCATATTAGAAAAAAAAATCTCCTGAAAAGGATTACCTGGTTTTCGTAGCACCCAAACGTTTTGAAGCATATAATAAACCAAAGAGCATAGTAAGCGATTTCTTCTACAAAACTAACGTGTTATGATGTTACGTATCATCTGAGAGGGATTTAAATTTGACAAGTGTATTATGAATTAAAAAGGCTTCCCATGTCAGAAAGAATCTAATGAATGTCAATTCTTTTCAATTTATATTATAAATAAAACATGAAATTCAGAATCTCTGTCAAATTTTGATTTTATCTGCTTCGGAAAAGGCATCCAAAATACACATTTTTTTAGTGCATCTGTATAAACTGTTCGCCAGTGATCAGTTACCAAAAATAACAGCCAAGGATCACAAAATAGATTCTATAAAAACGCTAGCATTCAATTAAAGATCAAACTCTTTCAAAAATCGTTTCCAAATATTTAATTAATACACTAATGTTGTTTTTTCCCTTCGCAATTCGAAGTACACCACAATCTGATTCATGATGGTCACGGTCTTGCCCTAAATTTAAAATTCAATGTGAGATGGATAGGATAGAGCATCTTAATGAACAAGTACAGGAAAAATTCATGGGGTGACCCTCTGGTTCTGTATCAATTTCAAATGCAAAAGTAGGGCAGTTTTTTTATAGATATGGGGCAATGATTTCATCAAATATTAATCAAAATTTAAGAAATCGTGAAGGTTATAGAAATTAAAACTGAATGTCGTTCATTAAAAAATATTCTTACAATTGCAAAAGCTCCTAAATTACAATCATTCCTGAAGTGAATTACTGAAAATGTAAGGAAGCCTAAAAATAACATTAATAGTGAAATTTTTAAAAACGGCAAATAATTTCTTTTTATTTTTAAAGAAAAACAAGGAACATATTAACGAGTAAAATAATATTTATTTCAGTTTTTTTAAACACTAAGGATTCAATCTATTTTCATCCATAATGACAAAAAAATATATATGCAGTCATCAACAAAAGGAAAGGAATATTTTTATAGCTTGTTTTATTAGCTATTAGCTCTCAATACTTTTCTATTAACTTATTTTTGTAGTTATTTTATCCTCATTTAATTGGTGTCTATGGAAATGATTCGAAGAGGCAGATGAGTCCAAAGAACTAATTAATTAACGGAATTAACTAATTATTAACTCGAAATTTCCGAATTACAATCAAATCGATAAAAAAAACTGAATCGATTAAAAATTGACAATCGAGTTACTTTACTGATTTGTCATAACAAAATTAACATTTAAAAAAGCTTTTAAGAAATTTTGATGATAATTTTGAAAGTTATAGGATTTTTGAAAATGCCACTGCCCATGTGAAATGACATATGAACTTTCAGCCATATCTCGAAATCTATTAAGCATTTTTTTCATTGATTAAAAGAAATTTCAAAGAAAAAGTCTTTTACTCAAAAACCTTTAAAGAAAAGAATTGACTAAAGAGCAATTATTTCGATAAGTTAGAGAATAAAGCATAAATTATACAAATTTAATATTTTTTATGAATTTTTAAAAATGAATATGAGGGAAAAGTGAATTATCACAAGGCGTGCTAAAATGTCGGAATCTAAAAGAATGTGCACATTCTTCAAATAGTTTTCGAAATATTCCCAAATATTTCTGCAGTTGATTTACAATACTCACTTTTTGAGGTACAATATAATAAGTTTATTTGAATTTATAGATCTACACTTCATAAAACAAGAATCTCAAAGTTTATTTTAATATCACAATCAAAATATTAAACCTATGTTCGTATCAGACGATTTTTAATTTTATATGAATTTCCTTTTTTTAATTAAAAGATTCTTTTAAATGTAAAATTTTATTACAGTACTTTTAATTGTCAGAATATAATCAAGTTGCTTGCCTTACCTCTGAAATGCAACAATAGTATCACTAGAAAATTTTATGAGAAATGAAGAATGGAAAGAACTATTGGAAATGTTTCAATATTTAAACAATATTAAGAAAACTATAAAATGAAATCTACGTTCATTTTATAGTTTTCTTTCTTTTTTTAGTAGCGTATTTCAACTCAACCAATTTTGAGATAGAAAAAAACAAAACAAAAAAAGCATATATTTTTCCAAATGTCGTCGCATGCGAAATCTGATAGTGTCTTGATTGTTTCAAACCGGTTTAAACAGGTTAATGATTAAAATTAATTAAGACAATTCGTTAAGACAGTTCGCCAAATGTGACAACCTTCTGTATTATTTTCTAATAACCCTAAAAGCAAAAAATCGACAATATGTCTCCTGCACATTCTAAGGATTCAATAATTTGTTGCCTACTCATTTTGAAACTTCCTAAACCTCAAACACAAACAACATCATGTTATCTCATGATAATAAAAAATATTTATAATTTGAAAATTTATGTTAATGTTTCATTATTCTTGCAAATTCATTGTGAATAAAAACACGAACAAGTTCTCTTTATATTAACAAGATTGGATTTTATTAATATATGATCTCCTATGGATTGAATCATTCTGGGCAAAGTTTTAAGTAAGCAAAATTAATTATATTTTAAGAACTACTAATTGCGGAATGAAGTTTGATACACATGATAAAAAAGTCTGCTAAACTCTATTATTGAAAAAAAAAACTCGATTAAAATTATGGAAAAATGACGAAATACTAGTTAATTAAATATGTTTGCTAACTCAATTAATCTAAAGAAATGTGTCCTCTTGAACCATTTCCATTGACACCAATTTTCGAAATGTGATATAACAAAAGTGTTCCATTTTATTTATTTATTCTTGGCATTTATATAAGCGCTTGGCATAAGGGTTCAAAATTAAAATTCATTTGTACTAAATTTTAATGTTTACAAATAATTTAATAATTATTTTTTGATGTATTTTTCTTTAAAAAATGACTTCTTATAGTTAAAAATATCTATTTGTGAAAGAATGAAAAGAAAAATTAAAGAAATATCGCGGCCATTAACACAAGAAATTCTCACGATACACAAAACTATGCTATCAATATGCGATAATACAATTGATATATATAAACCTGTATGCTCTACGACTGTAAATCCCTCATTACTTATATTGAATTGACTTTTTTCATATTTCTTCCAACGAATGTTTAGGTATAATTTCTGAGTTTGCTTTCAATTTAGTTTAACTCTTTGTTTTTCTTCCTTTTAATAATTATTAGTATAGATAATTTAGCTTGTCGATTTATTCGTTTAACCTCTTAAATATTTTGCCCGAATGTCCCTTTATCGAATTTCGATGGTTGTAACCAAAAAATAAACTGTTCATAACGATTATAATTCAATAACTCTTTGCTAGTGATTAATTGTTAAAAATATAACTGAAGATAAACAAATTAGATTCTATGAAATTCTTTGAAAACTCTGACATTCAAGTTTGAGAGCAAATTTGTGAAAAGATTGTTTGTCAGTAATATTTATTTACCACATAAATGCCGTTAGGATCACGGTCTTACCCTAGACCCAAATTTTAATGCGAGATGGGTAGAATGTAACATCTTCATGAAAGAGTGCATAAAAAGTTCATGGGGTGACCACATCCTCTGGTTTTGAGTATCATTTCAATTGCAAAAGTAGGTCTAACTTTTTAAAAAAATTTCTTACCCTAGACCTAAAATTTCATGCGAGATGTACAGAATATAACATCTTCATGAAAGAGTGCATGAAAAGTTCATGGATGTGACCACATCCTCTGGTTTTGAGTATCAATTTCAACTGCAAAAGTAGGTCCAACTTTAAAAAAAAAATTCTGTTAACAGGATAAGATTTACTTAATGTATGATCACCAATGGAATGACTCATTGTAGGTCCAATTTTAAGCGAACAAAATTAATTGTATTTTAAGAACTACTTATTTAGAAGAGAAGTTTAATAGATGTATTTTAAAAGGTTTGGCAACTCAATTATTGAAAAAAATCGATAACCGTAATGGAAAAAATATTTAAATGCTAGTTAATGAACTATTTTCACAAACTCGATTAATCCACTTGTGTATCTAAAGAAATCTGTCCATTTGAACCCTTTCCATTGACACCAATTTTTTGAAAAGGTGATAATAAATAACAAAAGTGTTCCAGTTCATTTTTTATTTCGCTGACGATTGTAAAAGCTATTATTATGAAATGACAAAATGAAAAGCCTGAGCTTTGCCGGCGTCCTGGCCTAAGGGTATCAAGGCTTTACCTTATCTGGGTGGACTGGGTTTGAGGCTCGGTTAGGGTATAGTTGTTTTTTACCCAATGTTCTATCTGTGAGGTGTGTTAAAGAATCCCCCTGTAAAAAAGGGTTATGCAAATGAATGTGTGTGTGTAATCTTCACATGAGTTAGAAGTCAGACTTCTGCCTTCGGGTGCCCAGAGCCATATATTCTCAGAAGCTACTGCATAAACTCGGCTTAAATTGCTGTAGGCGTCAGCTGGTTTGTTTATAACAAGTACCATAAATAACAACAGCAACAGACATGCAATTTGAATTATAATACATAACTATGATTAATTTTAAATTCTAAACTATTGGTGCATTTTTTAATTGAATATTTTTGCTTTAAAAATAATTCTGGTATATTGATACACAATATTAAAAAAATTATTTCAAAGGAATAAAAAAATGATAAAATTTTGGCTTGTTTAAAATTTTATACAAGTTATATATATGCAAATAACATTTGATTTAAAATATTTTTTAATTTTGATGTATTAATTATCTAGGAGTTTTAATAATTATTAGGTACTTAATTATGTTCATTGAATCATTTGATATTTTCTAACGGAGACTATTAATTCTTTAAAGAAGAGTGTGATTTCTCTTATATTAAACTATAGGTGGTTATCAAAATAAAGGAAACACCTTAGGTTTATAAAGAATTCTTTTTAGTACGATGTAGGACTACCTTTGGCATGTAATACATCTTGGATTCGCTTAGGAATCGATTCATACGAGTGCTGAATAGTTTTTAGAGGAATAGTGTAACATTCTTCATGGATATATTGTGAAAAGTCTGGGTGAGATGCCAGTGGAAGATATCGATCCCGTATTGAATGCCCTAAAATAAATCATGACTGTTCAATCATCTTGTGGTCGGTGACTGACCAGGCTAAGGCAGATGTTTGATTTCATCCCCGTGTTTATTAATTCATGATTGGACAAGTCTCACTGCATGTATAGGTGCATTATCATCCTGGAAAATTCCTATCTTGCAAGAAACAAAGTTTGCATCATAGAATAGACCGGAACAGATAAAATTGCTTTATACTTCTCCCCATGATCCTTCCTTTCATGGTTACGATTGATCCAGCTGAAAACCATAACATGGTTTCCCATATCCTGACAGATCCATTTTTACGCTTGACAGTTGGAAGGAGATAATCAGGATTATAACTTTGTGCAGATGTCCTTCAAACGTGCACCCGTGTTGTTGTAGAAAAAAAGTGAGAAACATGATTTGCCAGACCATATTACTTTCTCCCACTTATTAATCAATTGTGAGTATGATATCATTGTCGACGACCTTTACCATGAAAACCTGTGACAAGTTACTTGGTAATTGCTTCTCTACTATAAATGAATGTTTATGAAGACGCCTTCTAATCGTAATCACTGACACTGGAGAATCCAGATCAGTATAAAGTTCTGCGGTCCCTATTGCTGTAGTTGCTCTGTTCTTAGACATTACAATTCGCTTAAATACTTGTCAAGCACTTTCACTTAGTATCTCTCTCCAATATTTTTGAGCTTGTCTTGCATTGCTATGTATAAGCTGTCATGACTTTAGTCACTGAACCTCTGGAAACACCTAAAACTTAGGATATTTTGGTCATACTTATTCCACCTGGACGGGCTCCTACAATTCGGCCTCTTTGAAAATCTGATAGGTCCAACATTTTAAGCTTTCGAAAAAAATTCAAGAATTACAACACTTTAATAAAACTAACACATACTATCGAATATATGTATTACTGTTTATAAAAAATGAGGGCTATTATTATATTTTAATGCTTACGAAGCTCATTTAAAAAGGCCTATTTTATTCTCAAATGTTTCTATTACTTTGATAATCACGTATAATAATTGCAAATAATTCTTAAGTAATGATTTTAGTATTATAATTGATATATTCTTCCACAATGGTCTCGGATATATCACAGAAATAGATATCTAACCTAAAACTTATATTCTTTAAGAGGTGTAAACGAAGTATAGTATCATTATAATAGTCGTAAATGAATCGACTTATGATGCAACCAAGAAACGTATAAACAGTGCTTTATTGCATTTAATATGACATGAATGACAATTACTGTTCCATTTGTTTATGATCAATGATTCACAAATTAAATTAAGAAAAATTATCGCTCTATAGCTCCAACTTTCATTATAAATTATCTATTAAATCTACCTTGAATTCCGCCTATCGTCAATAAATCATTTTTGAAACTTATTGTTATTATAAATAAGCATTCTTTATTAATTATTATTAAACATTCTTTAAATTTAATATTAATTATTAAACATTCTTT
>JAPMOQ010025968.1:2516254-2564595 GCA_026543055.1 Argiope trifasciata
ATTATTAAACATTCTTTAAATTTAATATTAATTATTAAACATTCTTTAAATTTAATATTAAAAAATGGTGTTCGTCTTTTAAAAAAAAATTATTTATAGTGTTGTCAATAAATGTATGTACTAGAATTTTCTACAATTTTGTTATATCCTGAAATCAACTTTTATTATTTTTCTTTTGGTATTATAGACGTGCACAGTTTGCCCTCATTAAAGGTTTAAAAAAGACATCTCAACAATGACTGGACATCAGATTTAATGAAATTTTGTAATATTTGATGTTTTTTATTCTGTTATATAGATTGTAAATTTATAATTTTTTCTATCATTTTTAAGTATTGCATGAAATTAAAAAAAATTATCTATTGATTTAAGTAAAATTTATTGATATAAATTATTAAAGATAGTGAGCTTACTTATTGTTGGTTTCTTTCGAATAATCAGAAAGTAAACAAAGATTTTATTTTTACCATTTTTTTTAATTTTCAGAAAATAAAATTTTATTTTTAGATTACTGACACTTGATGTCAATAAAAAAACTCTATTAATTACACAACTAGGACAAAATTTAAAAATTTTAAATGATGTAATTTTTTGCGACATTATTTTCTGAAGTTATTGGTAAACAATTTGAAAATCCAACTTCACTTTTAATTGATTAAAATTTCAGATAATTTTTTTAAAAAATTCGCCCACACCTCATTAGTGCATTTCTATTCTCTAAGACATATCTCAACTAAATTTAGTATATCTAGATCAAACGGTTTAACTTGTAGAGCACCAACTCACAGACAGAGGGAGAGGGACATTCATCATTATTCTTAGTATAAATTAATTCTGCCCCTACGTAAATTACTACAATCACTTAATCGTAAGATCTTAACTGGTGAAATCGTAAGATGTTAAATATCCTATTGGGGGACAAAAAGACCTCTTTCAAATGTGTAATGTATGTCTGGTCTCATTCCGACATCAACATCGAACGTTGTTCCAAAAATGAATTTTCTTTCAAAAAAGATATTATACATAATTTAACAGTTACTGTTAACAGAATCTCATATGATTTATTTTTGTAAATGTACTTCTCTCTCTATCTTTCAATCCATTGAATTTTATGAAAAATTATTGAAAATTTTTTATGATTAATCCATTTTTAAATATCCATTGTAAAATTTAATAAATATTTTAATCTGTAAATGAATTAATTTTTCTTTCGTTTACATTTTGAAAGTGTAGAATCATAGAAAATGTGTTCAATTTTTATCAACATTAGCATTCAAGATAATATTTTGAAATAATATCTATCCATGAATTAATTGGACAAGAGATGGCAGCACGACTGCTCAACCTTTTTTTTTTTCTCTAGTTGAATGGTAGGAATGCCATGACATGTTTTTCAATATCTATTTACTTTGTAAAAATTATGAGGGAAAGGAGAAAAAAAGTTATAGATTATAGGTTTGACAAAATAAACTCAGCTTTTTTTAAAAGCAAAACAGAGTTTAATCTAATAAACGGTGTATTTTATGTAGTATTTTTAACTGCAAATACAGGAATCTATGTCCATGCAATAATAGTAAATATAATTTAAAAAGTAATTTTTTAATAATTATTTATTTTCATTTTTTGTATAAATTTTAGCATTGATAGATATTTGACATACTTTAAACGTATCTTAATAAAATTTAAATGCATTATGATCTCTAAATTTAAATGGGTATAATGATAATTAAATTTAAATGTATATAATAATAATTAAATTAAAATGTGTATTATGATAACAAAATTTTTTATTCATGATTCATTTTTTATTAATAAATTTGAAAGACTGAATGCGATAATTTTAAAATCAAATCTTTTTATTCTAAATTTTTATATTTCATTTAACGATATAATTCTTAAATTTCTGTATTAATTAATCATCAAAGTCTTTATCTTAATTTAAAATAATAACAAATTTTAAGAGATTTACAGGATTTTGCAGTGAGCGGTCTGTAAATATCTTTCAGATTGACTATCTTTATTTAATATCTATCACTGCTTATTTCGTAATTATAGACTTGCTATAAAAGTCAAAAGCGAAGCAAAAAATGTTTAATGGAAATAAATGCATTAAAAAGAATTAAAAAAATATATTTATAACAATTATTATCAGAAACATCTAAAGGAGAGATGATATTGTACTATAAATTTATTAAAGACAGAAATAGAATCAGAAAATTTGATGGGATAATTTTTCAATAATTCAAAGGGACAATTTTTTAAATTTTGATTTGATAACTGCTGAATTTAATACATAAATTAATATTTTGGTAATATGGATTAATTAATTAGGAACGTTTAAATATTAATTGATAATTAATTAATTGAATATTTTTATATTTTAATTAATCATTTATAAGTAAGTTCAGAATCATAAATTTAACATAACATATTTAGTCAAAGAATGTTGTCAAAGATAGAATATATTATATTCCAGTTATTTGAATCTGGAATCCTAGAATTACATTTTTTTGCCGAGAGATGGCATACCGATATATGAAAATAAAATTAGAGATGGCAATGGCACAGTTTCGATTAAATCTTGGCATGGATCAAGATAAATTTTATACATATTTTCGGAAAATTCAGTGTTTCAATTTATGAAATTTTATGCAAGTGCTCAGCAGTATATTAATGTCAGCTTTACAAAAGCCTAAAGTGAGATTTTCTTTTTTTTCTTTGTTTCCCAATTGTTTTCGGTAGATTTTTCCATACAAGAATCGTATTTTATTTCCTTAAAGCTGAAAAAAATATTTTTATAATGATGTTAATTTCATTTTCCAATATATTTTTTCTATTTT
This sequence comes from Argiope trifasciata, assembly GCA_026543055.1. Lineage (NCBI taxonomy): Eukaryota > Metazoa > Arthropoda > Arachnida > Araneae > Araneidae > Argiope > Argiope trifasciata. The sequence continues at coordinate 2,519,095 of JAPMOQ010025968.1, forward strand.
TTTTTCTTTTGTCATTTAATGCAAAAGTTGTAATAATACTTTTATTGTTATGATAAAACTCCCACTAATTTTATTGTTATATGGAACTTTCTGACATCGGGCTTCAGTAAATGTTAAAATTAGAATACAAAGTACTGATTCTATAAAAATCAATCGCGAAATAAAATTTTCACTTTCATTTCAGTGTGATTCGGCTTTAAATTTTCGAGGTGAGAACTTCTTTGTTTGCATACGTAATAGTTTATTGCATGCTAATTCAGATAAATTCATATTTTTAAATCTCACCAAAAATTGAACTAATGTTCTGAATAAAGATGTTAGTTAAAACTTAAATTATTGAAAATTAAAATAATTAAATTAACATTTAAATTAATTAAATTAAAAATTTAAGAATCATAAAATCCAATATTCCAGATAAATAATTTTTTCGCCAAAGTCGACTATTTGTAAATGAAACTCGCAGCATAAAAGAACTACTAAAATTCATATTTTTCTCTTTCCTTTATGAGAGAAAAATAAATATTCTTCATTCAGGACGTTTTGTTATTTATTATGGTAACTTCCATACAGTTAATTTAGTCTTTATAGTCAACTTGTTCAATGATTTTTTATCATCAATTTGTTCAACATACTTCTGCTTCTACTCTATCTATATTCCCACTCATTTGTTCTACGAAGACATAACCATTGATTGATTTCAATCATTTTTACTTAAAAATAAGTAAATAAATACCAAAATTACAAAAAAATTATATATAATTATATTATAAAATAATAATGTATATAATTATATTAAAAATAATAATATATATAATTATATTTTAAAATAATGTTACAAAAAAGGTATAATGTCTTAAATGCATCTTTTTCTGCATTAATACATACATACTAATTTTTGGTTTAGTAATAGATTTTTGTTTTTAAAATGTTACAAAATATAAAGAGGTATATGGGATCGTATAGCTAGATCTTCAGATATCATCCCATTAATTGATTTCAGCATATATGTCACAAAAGTATTTTTCCCTCTCTCTTCAGATTACAATAATGTTGAAACTTTATGTAACGAGAAATATCAACTCTTAATTCCTAACTCAATCTTTTAGTGCCATTTCTTGTTAAAAATGCTCATTGTCTGTCATTTAATTATGGTTAATTAATTCGTGTGGACTTTTATTATTTTTATGTTTCTCATTACAATCCAAAGATATATTATGTTTTCTATCTTCAATCGAAAATAATAATTGGAAAGAATGAATTGTAACGAAATAAAGTCGATTATTATATTTCCCTCTAATGTCTGAAAGCTCTTATATTTCTTATGTCACTAATTGCCACTGATGACTAGTTAGTTCATAATGAATATTGAATTAGATCTAATTCCAGTTATGTTGCTTAGATATATTTTCGTACACCTAATTACTCCAATTGTCGAACAACCAAGTCGCGTTAATTCCCGTACCAATGTTCTCTTCATTGTTAACATGAACCTTTCTAAAGGAGACCAGTCGCATGGCATCATTGTACTGTTTGAAATATAAGTGCCCAGTTCACTGGATTTTTAAATTTTAGGTAATTCTCATTCATTGACCCATCTTAAAGTACAAAGATATTAAAAGTATTGAGATTACGAAGAAAAAGTAACATTGGTGCACATTGGTCTTTTATAGTATTTGCGGTGAACGCTGAAATTTCTCATATAATTGTTCAAAACTTTTTATACAAAAAGGTTACTGATCTTTTTGCGTACTACATTTATAGAATCTCCTGACGTTATTGATTAAAATCGTGTGCGTGTGTGTGAGAGAGAGAGATAGTTATCAAGTTCATTTTAGCTTGTAAAATTGCAAATAATTATACATTTTTATATGCTAAATCTTAACGAATTTACTATGTTTTTTTAATGTAAAAGTTATGAAGTTAATTCTTGTGAAACTTATCTTTTTTATCGCCTCATAGCTAAAATAAGTAAAGGATATGCATTTGGGAATCTCCTAAATTGCATATTTTATTTCTTATGGATTTGTTGATCTATAAGAATCTGACTTCAAAAAAATGTCAGAATTCTTAATATTTAAAGATTAAGATTATAAAGGACAATATTTGTAATATTAAGAATATAAAGGAATATTGATTTCGTGCAATAAAATTGTATTTATAGTAATGAATTTCATCCCTTAACTTTTTGTATAGACAGTAAATGTCGTGGAGGTAGATATCAATAAATACTAAACATAAAACAATAAATATTTTATTCTATATTTTTTTAGATGAGCTTTAAAATCATTGTAAAGTTAATTCAATATTTAACTGAAAAAGTTTTTCACTACAATGACAATTTGTCAAGACATCATTAAAGTTTATTTATATGGATAAATTCATGAAATGACATAGTTAATATGACATAATTGTATCTTTTTTAAACGAAATAAATAACAGAACCTAGCCATTTTAAATCAATTGTAAATGAAGGGAGAAAAGGAAGAAAGGACAGAGCAAATTGCGACCAGCTGAAGCAATAAGTTTAAAAAATTCTTGAATTTTTCCAATAAATATTTAAATGAAAGATTTTACCATCATGGCATCATTGTGTAACCGTATGACTATTCTTTTATTATGTTATCTATACATTCTTCATGCAACCGTCTTTGAACAATGTAATCTAGGTATCAGAACACTATTTGTTTATTTTACCACCTTCAACGCGATGCTTTACCGTGACTAAAATGTCTATTATCAAACATTATTATGAAAAGAATGTGCATTGGAGGGAACTGTTTACGTTATAAACTTTAGAAAGGAAAAAAAAGAACTATTCGTGACTGACAACAATGGAACGAATTTGTACCTTGAATTCCATTCACAAATTATTGCATTTATTTCCATACTAACACATGTTTAGTGTTCCAGTAGAGATTTTTTACTTTATAATTGAGATGGATTTAAAGGGAAAATGTAAGATTTTGTTTGTTTGTTCAATTGTTTACGTTAAATGACAATTGACATGGTATTTTTTAAAGAAAAACATAATTATAATGACATATTATCATCTAAGCTTCATCCGCAAGGTGTTTGGGTTTTCTAATACAAGGACATATGGTATAAATGGGTTTTCTAATTAAAATCCTTGGAAAATCTATTTAATTTTGATTTTCTGGCAGATAAACTGAAATCACAAAACGATCTTCTCGTTGGATTTGGCTCAAACTATGGCAAGTGCCGATAGTGTAGATGTTGAATCGGCATATTGAATTTATCTGCTCAGCTCTGTTCATATTTTTAATTATATTGTTAACTTATACTCGAACAGCCGGACAGACGAACTTCCTCTTAACAGAATTTGATAGAAATCTGCAAATTTGTTACAATAATCGTGTACCGAAGTTCAAATGTCTAGCTTAAAACCGTTTTCTGTTATCTTTCTCTCAGACAGGCAGACGAACATTTTACAAAAATGAGTGGAGATTCCATGTAATCTCAAATTCAAATTTTTTGACGATTACTATATTTCCTTTTTAATACTTTTGCAAGAAAGAAATTATGTTCTATACTACAATGATTATCTCATAATAAGCATTTCCTGAATAAACATCTAGTACCTAATCAGAGGAACTGAATTTTAAAATCAAAAGGTTAAAATTACTCTTCGTTTCCGAAACTTCAATTAATTTATTTTATAAATTTACTGTTAGTAGTAACTGTGTTAAGACAAAAAATCAATTTTTTAAAAGATTTTTTCAATAATTTAGGTTTTATTAAATAAGTCTATAAAATAACGAGCATAATAAGATAAAATAAATTTACTGCTCCATATTTATTCTATATTGTTTTTAGAACTATTTTGTTATTAAATTACAATATATTTATTGTTGAGCACGTATAGTGTCAGCGTGGTTAGTTTAGTTATATTAACATTCCGTTCTAAAACAACACTAAGGTTATTTTGGAACAGACTCGTAATTTTGAACCGTGGTCAGATGAATAACCAGGATTATACCTGATCTGGAAAGCCTCCCCCCAAATTTCCATATCATACTAGGGGGAGGACTCTATAGATTTGAAGGGAATCTATGAAATATTTGTGTATAATATTTTTTTATACTTGAAAAAAATTAATCCCTTATTTCTTACAATCACAACAAATTCTTTAAATTTGGTGCAAATTTCTTCATACAGTATTATATTAAATAACGGAACAGAAACGCGCTATTTTTAAACAAAATTTTTACCAGTAAGTATAATGAAATTATTTAAACCATATTAAATAGACTCTAAACAATCTTAGTAGAGCCTAGATATTTTTGTTATTAATCAATAACATACTTATTGTTGAGCTTGTATTGTATAAACTTAGTTGAAAATCTATGAAATATTGTGTCTAGTGTTTTCTGTATTTGAAAATATTTTGAAGACTTTTATTTTTAATAATTTAAATGTTACAGCGATTTACTTAAATTCTCTGTAAATATCTGCATGGAGTATAATATTAAAAAATAGGATGAAAATGTGAATTATTGTTAATCAAAATCTTTATTAGTAAACATGAGGAACTTACTCAAACCTTGTGTTTTTAGCCTTTCCTGCTAATGCGGAAATTTAAATTTTTTCTTCAATCTCAATTATTTTCCTACGACAATTAACAGCTTCCATTACAGAACGGCAATTGAAAAAATAAATTGAAATATCAAAAAAAAAAAGAATTTCGATTATTATACAGAAATTCTGCGATAATATTCTTTTTTCATTTTCCTATAAATGCTTCAAAAACGCAGGAAATTGCTATCTTTTGTTCCGATGATATTAATTTTGTCTATTAGATTCATAATGATATGTCAATTACAGTACATATGTCAGTTCTTGCTCTAAATAAACACTCTAAAATAAACTACTAGAAATGCTGCGTCATCATTTTAAACTCCGTGTTGGGAGAAATATGATAGGATCCAGTTAAAGACAGATCACGTTGTATGTGCACTAATAGTAGAACATTTCTTTCGGCGAATGTATCGATAATTTACATATGCCTATGGCATCACGTGTAGCTTTGAATTTTGTTTATAGCTGTAGTGTGTAAATAATATTTAGAGACAAAAAATTCTTCTCATCAACTGAATGCAAAACATGTATAATAAAAAAATTATTTTTGATTCTCCTTTTATTTTTACAAGCTTGTTGAAATGCAAGATCATTGACTTTTCTTAAAGAATTTGAAACTTTCAACCTTACTTAATTGCACGAGTATGTTTGTAACATTGTGTTCTTTTTTTATACGGATTTATAGACCCTTGAAATCATGATAAGATCTACTTTTGAAAAGAATTTTTTTTCCTTTACTCTTAAATTAACTTGTTAAAATTTCTACCTATACTCTTGGAAAGAAAACTTTCATAATGATATATTTTTCAAAATAGGCAAGCTATTCAAATCTTGCAGTTAATCCATAACTTGAGATTTCCTGACGCGACCAGATTTATGGAATCAATATAACTCCTTTGTAATTTTTTTTTTTTTTGTCTTTTGTAAAAATAATTGGAATTTATTTTGGAAACACAATATATTCTAAAAATAATGTAGTTACCAAGAGTATTAACTATATTATTATTTAAAATGTTAAAAGTTATAATGCTAAATGCTAAAAAGACATTACAAGAAAAAAATATAACAATCTTTTCATAAGTATTTACTTCATTTAGATATTACAGAATCACACTAATGAATGTTAGAATTTTACTAAAAAAATAAATACAGTATTTTAAAATGTTATTTTAAGAATATTTCTTCGTTCTTTTTACAATATTAAAAATAGTTTCAGAGTCATGGAATCGATGACTCCATAAATGACAACAAAAACTTTGAAAAAGAATAACTCAGTTATACGCACATACTCATAGAGCCAATATACTGCTTGCTAAAAGAATAATATAAATTGCATTTGATGATTGCATTCAAGGACAAAATACCACGTGATAATCAAACCTAATGTGCAATTCGAATTTGATAATCATTTTGACTCCCGTCTTCAGTTACAAGTTGAGAATTATTTATAAAGTATGCAACCTTAATTTATATTCCTAACTTTCATAATTATCTGAATTAGCAAAGTAATTTTCAAGACTCTTAATATTCAAAATAGACTGTACAGAAATCCATATTCAATATTTTTTCATAATTTTTGAATAATTTTAATTCAATATTTTTTTTTTCATTTTAAATTTAATGACTTTATAATTGGTTGTTCATTACACGGGAGAAATATAGCAAATCATTTATTGTTAATTTAAGAAACACTAGAAAGTGATAGCTTTTTAATCATTTATCAGGAAGGCATCATTAATTTACTATCAAATTTATTGTTTAAACTACAAATAATTAAAACGTTAAAGCCGCTATATCTATTTAATAAAAAATGGCTTATTTTGTAAGCTCAGCATGCCAGAGCATTTGACCTTGAGTTGCCAAGTTTGGTATATATATTTTTTTAAAGAACTAGAGTATACATCTCAAAGCGAGTTTTACAAATTTCAACTAAATATTTAATTACAAAAAAATTAAGGGAAATTTTGGTTCTTTTGGGAAACAAATAGCAAGTTATAACAAAAAAAATTATTTTTGAAATTTTTTTGTTTTGTATTTAAATGTTACTTTTTTATGATTATCATTTTATAATGTATGCAAAAATATTCGAAAATACTTTATTGTATAATTTTCAGGAGTTTATTTTGTGTACAGTTTTTCTCAACCCATTTCAAACATTTATTTGTATGACTTTCATAATTATTGTTATTGAGAACGTTAGGAATATGCAACTTATTTTATATGCAGCTTATATGAGAGAAGAAAGATGTAAGTACATTACAGTACAAGAAGACGTGCAATTAGTAAATACATTATAATGAAAAATAATTTTTTAGAGGCGTTAGGATTCATGATTTAATGTGATAAGGATTCAAAGAATTTATGTCTGCAAAGACAAAGTTTTTTGTAATTAATTGCTGGAGAAAGAACTGCAAGTTTTTGGACCGATTTCACATTAACGAAATGAAATTTTCAGGTTTCCTTTGACATCAAAACTACTTGCAGTCGGTTTCTAATTTTGCGCCAATTAAAATTAGAACTATGTACAAAGCACAATACGCATATCTTGCAATCAAAATCTGAAAAAAATATTCTACATTGGGAGAGATTGAGACGAATATGTCATTTTCAAAAAGATTGCTCAAGGGTAGATTTGGCACTTGGTTTTACTATATTAGATACATATTGATACTGATATTCAATTCCACCTAATACAGCCAGTAACCAATTTTCATCACTTCAGAATAAAACCGAGTGCTCGATGGGTATTGGCTATGGGTATCGCACTAGAGCCATGACTAGTAACGAATGTTAATGCGATTATGATTCCTATTAAGGATTATCACCACTTCCGCCGATGTATTGATGATACCGTCGACTTTGATTTTGATAGCGACTGGCTGGCAAATAAGATGAAAGAGGTCTTTTTTGGTATAACTAGTAAAGGATAGTCGGAATTCTTCAGGCGTATACGCATCATCACATATGGTGAAGGACAGTAATTTTCGAGGGATAAACTATAGATTAAAAACTTTGCACACATTAATGGAGGTAAGATGGGAATTTGATTATACCGACTTAATATTTAATGGCATATTGATTTAATATTATTCAATCGAGGGTGAATGAGGTTAAGGTCATCAGTATCAATGCCCGAAATCTGGTACTCTTAATCTGTAACAATCTTATGTTAACGATGCTTTTGGGTATTTGATAAAAAGTATTAGATTGACACAGTATGATTCAACTCTTGATTGTTTCCATGAAAGATATCCCACTTTTATATAGAAAAATATTCGCAAATATCACTTTCCTATAAAATATTACTCACAAAGAAAGTTTATCTCCCAATAAAGGCATTAGCACATCTTATTTTTTAAAATTTGTAACATGAAGCCTTAATCCAAAAATTTACACTTTTTATCAAAAATTTGAGAAGTACTATTTAATTATATAATTTATTTATTACTATACACCTTTGACAAGGAATTTGCTGATCTGGAATATTGGGAAAGGATTAATAAATTTCATATGAATTGTTGACATCCAGGGTTTCTTAGAAAACATATTTTAAAATTATGAAAGGTATTAAAGACGAATTTTATAAAATTACAACTGATCTGTTTAGAGTCAAGTCAGATCATGTCACATTTGCAAACATAGCTATTCCACGTCATATAACATCTAATTATTTATTATTTAACGTTTTAATTTTTATTATTCATTATTGACAATATTTTCTCGTAAAAATGTGCTGCTAATTTCATTTTTTAAAATATTAACGCACAATTTATTTATATTATAGAAGCACATTTAACAGCCATAATAACAGCTGAAATGAGACATATTCGTGAAAAATTAAAGAATACATGGTACTGTTTTTGGAGATGAAATAGTTTTAGAAATAAAATTAAAAATATATTTTGTATAAAATTCTTAAAAAATTCTCGAAACACAGAATAAAATTGTAGAAAAATGTTATTCGTATCAATAAATAAATAAAAAGTTTTTTGACGATGTGAAGCTCAAATTAAATTTTAATAGTTTTATATTAAATTTTAATATTAACGTTTAATAGTTTTCTGAACGTTATCAACAACATTTTTATTGATATCATTTGGATCAAATTTAAAATTTTTCATAATTTTTTAATTTGCTTTAACTTTAAAAAAAGATGCGCATTTGGTGCATGGCCCTACAGAATTTGTTAGTTGTATTTTCACATGTCTTCTTTATAGAGCACCAACACATAGGCTCATATTCGCTTTTATCATAATAAGAAAGTTTTTTATGTAAAATTTTTTACTATATCGATAGTAAGACGAATCGCTTCTGATATTTGTTAATTTCCTGTATTGTTTATCACTTTTTTGTGAATCACTATTTTGTTTATCTTATTCAATCTAAGTCATTTAGGCGAATTATTTTACAATTAAATAGTATATATAGCTTTCTATATAGCCGGCATTAGGCAATCCAATCGAATAATTTTATCATATTTGATCACGTTGCAGTTAACATCGTAGATGCTAAAAAAAGAACTTTTATTGTGTTGATGCTTGAATTTTATCTTCAAAGACGCACGCTTCTGTAAACCCTTAAATGAGGATCTTTCATCACCAAACCGTTAATTGAACATTTCAATGGATTTTGACGAAAAGCTAAACATAAACTTCCCCATCTCTAATGGATTTCAAAAATATTGCTTATAAATTTTTTTCCATTTATTTACGGCATTAAGAAAATATATATTTTTTTTTTATTCCAATATCTCAATCTCTCATTTATGTCACTTTTCCCAGTAAGGTCTTTATATATTTTTATAGTTTTGATGCAATATTTTGAGAAGTTATGAAAAGTTAGTAATGAATTTGGTTCATACATTTTTATTATTATTTTTCCATTTTTCCATTGATATTAATCAAGCAAAAAACAGAAGATAACACATAGCAAAAACAATTATATAGTTAAAATATTATAATAAAATAAGAAAAGAACTTTTTAAAAACTAGATTATTATTTGTAAAATTATTGGTCTTGAGTTTTGTGTATTTTTTGTTTATCAGAAATAATAAATGTATAAATTTTTGTTCAATTTTAATATAAAATATCATACAATCATAAAAAAGTATGTATTTCAAGCCTAAAAATAATAATGTTAGTAAAAATAAGTTTTGGGTAATCTGATCATTATTATTTTGTATGAAAAAATTATCAAGTTAAAAAAAATTTGTTACGAGTTATGAAGAATTGATATCTTTTCCTTAATTGAATTGCACTTTAATAATAAATAAATTGTTGTTTTTACGGTTATGTTTACATTATGTTGAATCTTTGCAAAATTTGATATTAAACAATACTGGAATTCACAGATTACTTTATAACTATAATCGAATGTAATTTTAATGCGATTTATGTGATAAAATGATAAAATTTTCCTTCGGTACTTATCATCCATCGTTTAAGTATATAGCAACTACATTTCATTCTTTAGGTACTACCGGAGGATTTTCTAACATTTTATTTTTCTGGTTCTACAAAAAAAAATTCCTTACATTTCATTTTTCGGGTTCTTCAAAAGGAATTCGAGACATTTCATTTTTCGTATTCTACAGAAGGAATTTCTTACATTTCATTTTTTAGATTCTACAGAAGGAATTTCTTACATTTCATTTTTCGGACACTACAGAAGGAATTCCTTACATTTCATTTTTCGGACTCTACAGAAGGAATTCCTTGTGTTTCATTTTTCGGGTTCTACAGAAGGAATTCCTTACAATTCATTTTTCGGTTCTACAAAAGAAATTCCAGAAATTTCCTTTTTCAGATTCTGTAGAAGGAATTCCAATTATTTTTATGCTACTTTTTCTAATAAATATGTGTTTTCAAAACAATTTTACTTGAATATCTATTAATTAGTTTCTAATTTTGCCTTCATTTTTCTTCATTTCTTTTCGAAGTAATACAAAAGACAACAAATTCTTTGCTTTTTGAGGATTAAACAATAATTTGAATATATAAAAAGGCAATTTTTGGCCCTTAGATGACATATTAAGCTTTAATATCGGGCTCTATAAAGACAGATGTCTGTCTCCGCTGATCCATTGTAAAATTTCTCGCAAAGTTAAAATAATTCATTCGAAATTTATATCATATGTATGTGTAAGCATATTTTAACAGCTGCATGCCGAGCATAAGAAATGTAAGAAATGCTTGAAATCTTAAAGCTTTGATTTATTTCATCACGAGAGGTGTAACAAACATATGGAGGGCTTAGTATTCAATAAAAAGCGAGAAAATACTCATTATAACAGTTAGTTTTGATATAAGAACCTTATCTTCTGATATTTATATACAAAGAAATGAGTTAAAATTCTGTCCTATCTGGCTCTTTGGCTTTTCTTCCCTCCTGCCTACCTTTCCACCACATTAGGAAGTGTACTGTAACAGAAAAAAATATCAATATATACAGAACATTTATATAAAACTTCTTCAAATGATATAATTTTTATCACATAAAAACATATTTTACTAGCTGAAGTAATTTCTCATGTGAATTATAAATATTAAATTATGCACAGGTGATAATTTTGCAATGAATCTACCAAAAAAATGTGTATTCAAAAATCACAACTAGTATATCAGATCGAATGTCTATAAAACTTTCTTAGTTCATATTTTAGATTCTCATCCATAAAAGTATATCTATACTGACTACTCAGATGTGAATTAATTCAATTGTAGCTTTAAGAAAGCTTTGCATGCCTATGATTTCAATTTATTTCAGCTTTGCATGCTTTTGATTTTATTCTTTATAATTTTATTCTTTCTATGCATAATTTATTGCTAAATTATGCAATATATTTTAATTTTTCAGAATTTAAATTAGTTTTATCTCTTTCTTTTTATTAATATCCCTACGAAATACAAAAGTCTAGGTTTCCAAGGACATAAAAGGAATTCATAAATACGAAGAGGACTTACCTAAAAAAGTTCCTATTCGTTGTTCTGAACTATGTTAACATTGCGTGCATATCAGTATTTGCAATTTTGAGATCATAGTTTTCGAACATCATTGTTTCCTACTGCACGTGCAGAAATATCGTAACACGAATATTTTTTCGACCATGAAATCCGACTATTGTTTCGTCGCAAGTCAAGCAGTAAGGGAAATGGATATATTTTATTTGACCTTGAAAGGTCATTAGAAAAAAAAACATTTTTTTAATGGTAGAAGCTCATGAAAAAAATCCTTATTATAATTATAATTATTTTACTACTAGTTGCTTTAGGACCAGAGGACTCATCGACAGTATCGCATGTGTTCAGCTTCCATTAAACTCTTCTGCGCAATTTTATGCGCAAAATTATCTGAACATAGCCTTTTTCAATATCAATTGTGATAGGCATTAAAATTTATAAACTCAGTAAACTTATATCGGTTTTGTTTATATAAAACATATCAAGTCGAAGCGATTAATGCTATAAAGCCATTAAAGACAAAAAAAATTCAGGGAATAATGTATTTTGTCATCTTGCATTGCCTTTTATCATTTTAAGACTTCATTTTCTGATTTCATATTCAGATTTCGCACATAATTATTAATTAGCAGATTATTCTTCCTTGGTTTCTGAAAGTAGAGAAAAAATCTCGCAATTAAGTATTTAAAGAAGAGTTTACTACTAATCTACTAAAACTGGCAACAACGAAATATATTCTAAAAATTATGTAAACATAATTTTAAAATACTCAAAATTTAAAAAAATACTCGTAGAATAAGGCATAAAAATTATAATTGTTTGAATTTTAAAAATATGTAAAATATATTACAGTACAATAACAACTTTAAACTTATAGTAGAAATATCTGCCTTAGTTAATTTTTAATTGAATAAAATTCAAGTAAAAATTTGGAAAAAAATATATTCCAAATTGCATACTTAGACATTCCGAAGTGTATTTGTACCATATTTTGTAGTCCTAAATCAAATTACCTAATGTATGTAATAGTAACATATACAGAAAATACACACAATTTTTTTTTTAAAATTTTATTATTTGATATATAATGACTTGCTTCAAATAGAGTGTTCCTTAAAAACTGAAAAAAGGACTACTTTATTACTTTAATAAAAATGCTTAAGTTATAAAAAGGAAAAAAAAAATTGCAAATTAGATCTGCCAAAAATTTAATTGACATTTCCATATAATGAAAATGTTGATTAAATAAAAGCTTCCTGAAAATATTAATAATGATGATTTTTCTTTTAAAGTCTCTACAATAGTAAATATTAGTTCTATAAACTTATTATTTTGCTGTCCTATTGATGCTTTAAAACGGGACTTAAATATAACTAAGCTAAACCAAACTATCGAAAAGGTATCATTTGTATATCCTGCATTCCCTGGTTGGAATAGAAATTGACAAGCCAATATAGAGTTTGAACGCCGGTTTCCCTGAATCGTTGAGAAAAGGTTAAATCAATTTAAGAAGTTTTTTTTATTTTATTTTTCTTTAAGGGTTTAGTATTAAAAGCAAATATTTTGAAAGTCAATTGTGAAATCTTGCATGATAAAAATGATCTGAAAACATTATAAGAATATTAATTTCTATTTCAATTGTTTGCCATTTTTTTTATGCGCTTGAACATAGAAAATATTCCCTTGTATACTCAAAGAATATAATTTTCTATAAATATTTTCTCTTCATGTGAGTTTCAGAATAACTTATAAATTTCATGTTTGAAGAAAATAAATGTACCATTTAAATTTAGAAATTACCATGAAACCTAAGGTAATTTTCTACCTGATAAGATTTATAAGTTCAGTTAAATTGTTGATGCTTTTAATTAATAATTATTAATATTTTAACGCTGAAACTGTGTTTAAGTTTTTGGTGACTGAAAATTTCCTGCCTGAAATGTTCTTCCATTCTATTTCGGTCATTTCGATGAGGATTGGACATCTTTTTTATATCGATTTAATCTAATATATCTTGCTCATATTTCCATCCTGTTTGAAATTGATACATCCTTTTTTACAGTCAATCTTTGTCCGAGTGAATTCCTGCAATTTAACTTGTAATTCAGACAGGAATTAGTACAGCGTTTTTTCTTCTCTTTCGTTTCATAACGGTCGGAATTAAATAAGTATTGTTTAAACTCATATTCGAACCTAATTAATCAGTATTGTGCAAAAATTTCTGAAGGTCATGGCTAATTCAAAATTGACAAAGCCACAAAAAATTGATTTATTAAAAATAATTAAATAAACAATACTGAATCTGAAAATGTATACAATAAACTAGAATTATTATTTCTAAAATGATGAGATATTTTTGTTTTAAATTGAAGATAAGGGTTGTTTTTATTTTTTAGCATTTTTAGTTAATAATAAATTATTCGCAACTAAATTAGTAATAATAGTTGGATAAATAATAATTAACTAGCCTTAATTTTAATGCATATTAAATTTTTAATAGTGTTTCATATATAAAAATAATTAGCAACTAATTTCAGTAATAAATGATTTTATTATATAATTACAAAATTTACAAAAAGTCATAAAATATATCATACAACTCATTACTAGATTAAAAAATAATTAATAATTAATAGTAAAAGGTTCTGGCAGTGAAGAAATTGTTTATTGATTTCTGAAGAATGAATTCAGTATAATAATCAATCAATCAACAAAATAGTTGATAAAATCTATCAGTGAGTGAAACTAAATACAAATAAACAATAACGAATACAAGAAATTTTGCAATAACAATTTTTAAAAATTAGTATGCGTAATTGTGATATATACTAAATTGTCAATACTGTTTAAAATATAATAATGATTAGCAACCAATTTTTAGTAATAAATAATTTTATTACGTAATTTTAATGATATTTTATATAATTGTGTTATAAATTTACCAATAATCATAAGTTATATGCTAATCATTGTTAAATAATAAATGATGAATGATTTATAGTAGATAATAAAATGTCCTGATAATAGTAGAAAAATTATTTATTGATATCTGAGGACTGAATTTGATATAATAATCGATCAGTCAACAAAATAGTTCATAAAATCAACCAATGAGCGAAACCGAATACAAAGAATCAATAAGAAATTTTGTAAAGAATTTCGGTATGTTTAATTGTAATGCATATTAAATTGTTAATACTATTTAAAATATAATAATGATTATCATCTTTTTACTAATAACTGATTTTATTATATAACAATAAAATTTACCAATAATCATAAGATATAACACAATACTCATTATTAAATAATATATGATTAATGATTAATAGTAAGTAATCAATACTAAATTCTGTAAAATATATTTTAAATAACTAATAATTATTGTTTAAAATAATATGTTCATTAATTTTTTTAAAAAAGATTAACAAACAAGCATTATCAATTCTTTGACAGCTGCTCAATAAAACAAAAAACTAAACAGTATAATTCAAATCATTTAGTTCTAATATACTTAAATTTTTTAAGTTAAAACTTTCAACAACTTTTTCTGACTTAATACATCCTAAACTCTTCATGCAAATTATGAAAGTATGCCAATACAACTTTTAGCTAAGCGATTATCTACAGATGTAATTAACAAGCAACGCTAATTCAGAAAAATTTATAATTTTTTAGAGTTTTAGTTTTGATTTGAAATTAACTAAATACAAATTACAGACGATATTTCGACATCATGTCTATGGAAAATACAACAAAACGAAGCGAAACGTTTGACGTAGTAACAAAAACGAATCAGAAGTTTTCGAAGCATCAAAGTTCAATTATAGCAAACATTTGGAAAATTTTAAAATGAAGTTTTTTAATTTCAACACATTGTTTGGAAACTTGTTAAAGAAATTATAAATTCAAATATTTAAGATGAATTTAAAAGAAATTTAAGTGATTTTTAAATGGTGTCAAAATATCTCTCTCTATTTATTCTTCATTTATTTTACCATGATATTTGCTTAAAGTAAGACTGTCTGGAACAAAAGAATTTGACAGCATAAAAAATGTTTTATTGCAGGTTTCACAGACAAGTTGATGCGTCGCTACGTATTTACGTTACACTTCTATGCGATCACGTTTATTAGATCGTTTCTCTAATAAACGTGATCATGTAGAAGTGAAATGTAAATTTGTCAAGGGAGACAAAACAGAAGAGGTACTTCATTTCTTATCAAGGTTAGTTAATTATAAATATTTTTTGACACTAAACAGTTTTTTTTTGTGGTTTAAAATTACGAAACAAGAAGATTTATGAATTGGGCAATTAGTTAGTATTTCCTGAAAAATTAAAATGTGACTTTTTCTAAGTATTGGTTCACTGAAAAATAATACTAACTATTTATATAATGATTTTAAAAAAATTCCTTTTATAGTTTCCTTTGAAAATGATTTAATGACAAGAAATTTCCATCGTTAGTGTGTTAATTCTGTTTTTAAATGCAAGTAAGTAGATGATTTTTAATATAACATTAGAAAATTTAATGAAATGGTTTTTACAATACTATATGGAAAATTGTAAGCCTTCAATTTAAGAACCATCTTTTCAAGCATAATCATTTTTCTGTATAAACATTTTAAAATCTTTATTGTTTAAATAACCCTGAATGAAAAATGTTTACACACTTCAGAATGAAACTGTGTGAATTATTTATCAGACACAATGCAAGATGCAGAGCCTATTTCTCTTATACATATCTTTATCACAATAATTTGAACAGCTGATTCCTGTATTCGGTATTTTTCTGTAAAACTTTCTATGAACTTTATATTTGTATTTTTAACTAGTATGTGTAAACACGGTCTTTCGGTTACTTTAAGAATAATTGTTCATATTCAAAAAAAAAGATGCTAAGTTTCTTTGATCATATTCTTATAAACAAATTTTTTCTCAGTACCTATTCATTTTTGATTAGGAATTTTTATAGTTCACATTAATTCTAGACTTACCCTATAAACAGAATTGCTAGAAATAATATAGATATTCAAAGAACATATATGCAATTCTTTCCATTGATCTTCTGCTATTTTTAAACATATTTATTATTTAATTTATTTATCATTTTTACTATTATTCTCATGAGTAACATTATGTCTTATAATTATGAACATATCAATATTCTGATTAGCCACAATGAAACGCTAACCATTCAAAGGTTATCGCAAAAGTACAAAATAAATAACGCTATACTCTATAAAAAGAAGGAAAAAAATGAAAAAATATATAATTCGAATTGTATAAATTGAGGTTTTATAAAACTAGTATCCTTAAAATGGCTTGGGGTAGGGACCGGCAACCTATTGAAACGGAATAGCCAAAAACAACAATTTGCAAAATTTTTCAGTTTTTAAAGAGCCACTAACAATTTTCAATTTAATGTTATAGTATTTTCTTATATATATATTTATTAATTTAAAATAAGCGAATTTATATAAAAATAATCTTAATTCTTATAAAAACACAAATATAGAAATTTACATCAATGGGAGAATTAGCTTTACATGCCTTTTGAACATTTGATTAAATCTGGCTTATTGCTTGTTGTTTTAAATGTCAAGCATGACTCTAGATTTTTATGTGTTAGTTGACTTTTAAATTCACTTTTGATTATATTCATGCAAGATCACGGTTGTTCACACGAATATGTCGACCGAAAATTGTCAACACTCCATATGAAAACATCTTCCCTTCAGTGTAGCATTCAGGAAGACTATTCCATGACCGAATATGAAGGCATCAACTCGCGAAGTTTGAAGCTTTTAAGAGATTAGGTGTTTAAAAATATTTTTTCTTATTTTTTAAAGGTTTTGATAATGTTATTAATTTTTCTTTTTGAACTGGAGAGCTGCAACTGGACTTAGCATCAAAAGAGCTGCAAGTTCCAGATCTCAAGCTTAGGGATATAGGTTTATTCATATCCACAAATCGATGATTCCAGTTAATTATTATGAATTTTTTCCTATTTTGGAAACGAGCTTCGATTATTCTATTCAACATGCCTTTTTTGTATGTATGAAATTTCCTCACAAATTTACAAAAATTCCTAAAAGGAAAATTTTTTATTGAATGAATCGTATGACCAAACAGATTTCAACTTATTAATTGCAAAAAAAGAACTTTTTATTAATATAATTGAACATAAATCTAATTGATCTTTGAAATGAAAATTTTTTTTTTGAAATTAAAGACAAGTGATAAGTTTTTAAATAAAAATCATTAAGAATTTAGTTTCTCAAGCGTTCCATAAACGTTCAATAGTCTAGCTTGTTTAGTTGATACCGCTCTAAAATATTTCGCTGGAATTTGTTTTTAACCCTTGAACATAACAATCATTAGAAGAAAAATACAAGACAAATTGCCCTACATTAAGAATAGTGATTGTAAAAGAGATAAGAAGCAATTTGCATTAAAAAATTATAAGAATTTAATTTTTTTATACGAATTCCTTCTTATATCTTTTCTAAGCAACATTCTTTATATCATGGGATGTACTGATTTGGAATGGCGCCATCTTAAAATGAAGCGAGCTAATATGCGAAAAGCAACCCATAATAGCATTTTAAGAGACTGAACTAATAAGACGTTATTAAAATCAGGAGTTTCTCATATTTAATTTGAAATAATTGCTAATGGAAGAGTATTAAGTTGAAATATTTTTTTAAATAAAAGAATTCGAACTTTTGATTTTATGAAAGGAAATATCTAATTTAAATTAGTAGAATAAATATAAATATATTATAATAAATATGTATATTATCTTGTAATATATATTGCAATAAAATGATTTAAAGTAATTTTTTATTTCAAAGAAGAACATTTTTTATTGATATTATCTGCTTAAATGAAATAATTGTTGATATTATTCAAGATGGTGAGATATTTGGTGGAAATAATGTTCATTTTGTTATATACGAAGTAAACAAAAACAAAATGAAAACATTTTAATGATTGAGGAATTTTCTTTCAAAATTTTACTAAAAGTATCTGCCTTAGATTTTTTTTTTTTTTTTTTGAATAAAAAATGTAATACATTAGTTTGCTTCCGAATACCACAAAACACAAAAATATACTAAATTTGAGGCTTGAAATTTAATATTTGGCCTTAAATTTGGGGGTGCAAATAAACACGAATTGTGAAAAAAAATTCTGAATTTTTCCTAACATAAACTTAATCATTTATAATAAAATTTTAATATATGTGTATTCATTTTTATACATATATTTTATGTTGATATGACTATATAATTTAGATATTTGTTTCAATTTTTAGATATGAAAATATTAGGTTTACAAAAGTTGCTGTATGAAGTTTGCAGTGTACCAAATCCATATTTCATCTAATTCATTGAAATTTTAAAAAGTAATGAAAAAAATTTTTAATGAATTCCTACTTAGATCAACAAAGAAGAATTGTATTAAAAAATTACAATTAATGTAATTATGTATATGCAAATGATAGAATCACAATACTAAGGGGCAAAATATAAAGCGAGTTTCCTTGCAATTTTCCATTTTCATTTCTATATAGGATATTAGACTATTATTTTTGTTTGTAACTATTTATTCTCTATTTTTTTTTTTTTTTCGTTTCCAATTTATGAAGCTGATTGGTTTATAATTTCTCATCGCAAAATCTGAACTCGCATTTTTCACCTTAACAGAAAAAAAATACTCATATTTTACTGATTGAGCTACTGCCTGTTGATTTCAGTTTTCATTACAAACAGCTAAAAAACTCTATTTAAAGTATTAAAAATTAATAATTAATTAATTGGTATTTGAAAAAACTGCATTAAGATCAAGTGTCATCCACTATTAAAAAAGAATTTGAACTAGAGTGGAGGAATAAAAAGCATTTTATTAACGTCTGAAAATTTGAACAAGATATTTGAATAAAAATATAAATATAGGGAGTGTGTGAACTAATAGCAGAAATTGGAAAAAGAATGAACCAAGAAAAAATATTCTTTTGTCAGAACTTTGTTCATAAATCCTTTTGTTTTACTTCTTTTTTTTTTCAAAATATTCTATTAAAAAGCATTCCAGAGTCAAATCTGCGTTTCAAATGGTTTGGCGTTAAAATTGCTTCCTCACATTACTAGAAATATGGACTATATTTATCAAAATAACACGAATCAAGAAAAATTCTGAGTATGCTTCCATTCTAATCATTACATAAAGTAAGGTTAGAAAATAGAAAAAGAAAATGTAATTTCGGCAATCCTTATATTTTGAATGCTTTCCTTTCAATTGTTTTCTTTTCGAACAAATTGGATTTATGTGGCAATCTTCATCACCAAATCATTAATTTAAAAAAACATAATCTTCTGCAGTTTTAAAATTTTCAGCACAGAAAAGTGGAATTTTGGAATAAATTTTGTTCTACAAAAGTGTTTTCGAAAATTCTCAATTACAAATTTGTTTTCAATTATTATATTATATTTATTAATTTTGGCTTTTTGAAATTAAGGTATGACAGCTTTGCAGTTCAACATCCCAATCAACTGATTTCAAACATCGTTTTGCCAAATTTTTTTTGAACTAGAAATAACTGGATTTCAAAATAAAAAAACAACATTAAAATAATATCGAAGCTTATTTAGAGTACACGTAGGCAAAAGTACTTTGAATTTAATTGCTAAACTAACTTTTTCAGAAATTTGAAATTTCCCTTTCATATTCATGGAATGGTTTTAAAAGTATTATTATTATAATTTTGAAAGATTTTTATAATAAGAATAGTATTAGAATATGATTTATATAATAATATATATAAGCACTGGTACCCGGCGCGATGCTGCCGCCGAATAAATAATATTAAGTGCAATCAATCAATAATTTGACAATGTTTTTGAACAGGATGACAAGGATGAACTGTACGACAGTACATAAAATACGAACAAATATCATTCTTAAAAATTTTTGATATGTATATGCTTTTAGAATTGTAAAGCTTGATGTTCTTTCAGAATGTTAATGAAAGAAACTATTTATTGTATCTCTTGATTCGTTTAATATTCGTTCGGAGTTCTCAAGTTTAATTTTAGAAAATGTGATTAAAATTCCTTACGCATAGAAAATATATTTATACCCTAAAATCACTAATATAGTTGAAAGCATAATTTTTTGACAGTGCAAAATTATTTGTACGATAATATTTTTGGAAGTTACTGAGAAAAAAGCTAACATTTTTATTAAAATTTAAAATCCCAAGGATTGGTTCCCCCAAAATTTTCTCGCATAATCTGCAATAAAGCTGTTACCTCTGAGAATGATTTGCATAATATTTTTGTTCAATAGCTATACAATATTAACCTTTAACTCTGATTCAAAATTTCTACTGAATCTATTGTGTTTCTTCGGCTATAGGAAACAGATTTATCTTTGGTAAATAGATGCCGTTATCTGTTTCAGATAGAAGATTTATCTTTGTTAAATAAATGCGGTTAAGATCCGAATTTATATATTTTTTATTTTAGATAATTGTACTATGCCAATAACCATCCCGTAGCTGAAAACAATAAGCTAAGCAAAGATTTACGTTGCATTTACGTACAATAGCTACGAAATATTAACGTCTAGCTTGAATTTAGCATCTTTACTGAATCTGTTGTGTCTTCTTGGCGAGTTATTTGACGGCTAATAGATGCGGTAAATAGATCTGAAAATATTTTTCACGCATTAGACGATTGTATTATGCCTATAACCTCACGTTAGTGCAAGTAATAAATAGCCGAAGTTTCATCGCAATTGGATGAATGGCTTAGGAAGGCATAAGAGACATACAGACAAACATTCATTTTTATTTATATAGATATATTTTAATATTATTTCAAATGTTATAATTCTATTTACATGATATTAAATTTTTCAGTCAGTTTTTCAGAGATGAGGTAAATTTTATTAATGGTTAATAACTTGTTGTAAAATAGTTAAAATTTGAATTTCTCTTTATAATATGATAGACCTACTCGAAAATAAATGAAAAAATTAAAATTTCGTGAATTTATGAGTTTATAAAAGAAGATCAATTTTTAGTTTATTTAGAAAAAAGAAAATATGAAAATACTAGTTTTACAATAGATATCAAAATTATTAACTACAACTTTAACCAAAGCAAAACCTTTTCAAAACGCTCTCATGAATAATGTCCGAGTGATTTATGCCAATTTTTCAAGGCTTTCTGATCAGTCGAATCACGTGATGAGCTTGACGTAACACAAATCCGTGACGATAAAGTTTCGAGAAGTGATTTCTGCATCCTTTCATCTGATACCGAAGATGAATAGAAAAACTCTTCTTCTGGTTTTTCATTCACCTTCTCACTCCCAAATAGATTGTTGAACTTTGAAGAATTTTTTACTTACTTGCTCTTGGACGTAACTTTATTAAGAAACATTTATTAAATTAATTTTATTTATTTATGTTTTAGACAGGTAAGTGACTATTTATTCAAATTTTATAAAAAGTTTAGATATACTCGAAAGATGTTCAGAATTTAAAATTTTCAGTATGAAAACTAATTTTATAAAAAAAAAATGTAATACACATCCTTTTATTATACTACACAACTTGATTCACTAACATTGGCTTTGCAATCTCTTAAAAATAAAGGATACATCAGCTTTTTCTTTTCATTATTTTAGGTATGGTTTAAAAAATTTTTAACCGATAAAAACTTTTCGAAAACAATATCAAACAGAGATACCAAAAACTAGATGTAGAGCTCCTAAATTTTACTATTGTTACATTTCACAATCATTTGCTACAGAATTTGAAGAATTAATAAAAATTGAAGGAAATTTATCATGCAGAAGAATATGGTATCACTTAAAAGGAAAACATTTGAATTATAAGATAATATTAAAATGTTTCAAATAAAATTATATCCTTTAAAATAAATTAGAAAAACAGAAAAAAAATCAGTTAATTTCTAATTAATTGGATATGGCATTGACTCGTGTACGTTGAAAAGTCGTTAGAATTTTTCGTTTTGTTAAAAATATAAATATGTAGGGTTTGATTTAATAAGGTCGTTTAAGACATTTGGAACTTGCATGCAAATGTACAGAGACCAAATGACTATTAAAAAAAATATTAAATTCAATAAGATTTCACGTAATAGTTTTGCTTTAAAATGTCCTTTCGCATTGAATAAAGTTTTAATTGAAAACGAGGAATAATAGAAATGGATGCACTCATTTTTTATAATTATTTGTTATTTTTTCAAAAATAATATTTGAAATACTTTTAAGTACTTCATAGAATTTGTATTAAATGATCGTGCCATCACATCAGAATGGAAGATGTTTTTTTTTTCTTGTCTTCTCAAGAGTGTTCTAAAACAAGGCCTACGAAGATTATTCTGCTGCATGCATATTGAACATATTATGATACTTTTTTCAACCAATTCTTACTTTAGAGCAAAATAGTTATCAGCTTATAAATCATCACACACATTTAAACAATGATTTGATAATTCTTCTAGTATTAAGAAAATACAATGCATCTTATTCCTTAAAAAATGATAATTTTTTCTTATCTTTAATATTCTACTATAATGCATTAAAACTCAACAATATTTCTCAACTTTTCCTTCTTCTCATATATTTTAGAATTATAAAATCATACACAAACTTTTAAATGCATAAAATATTGCAAAAAATATGATCTGAAAAATTGAATAATAAATATTCCTAATTTTAGATTAATTTAAATTCGAAAAAAATTATCAGGAATGAAGTAAAAATTTCTGATAGGCATTTCTAGACGTTTTGCAATTCTCAAATGTAAATAGAAATGGGAAAAATATTACAGAGTTCAATTGTACTCAGTTAAGATCGCACATAATTTAGGAATTCTATTTTCAAAATAATGTCAGTATATTACACAAAACTATGCACGTTTTTTATTGCAAAAATACTGAAAGAATTGTATTTATTAGTCCTTCATACACTATCAAAAGTTTTCTGAATTTCTTATAATTTTTATTGTTTCTTACAAAGTTTAAATTTATTTCTGACAAAGTCTTATTTTTTACAAAGTGTAAATTTATTTCTTACAAAGTTTTATTTTTTACAAAGTGTACATTTATTTCTTACAAAGTTTTATTGTTAATACTAAAATAATTAATATAAGCTGTATTATTACATCTGTAGTACTTATATTTTTATAGATTTTAATATTCACCTTTCTGTAAAACTAAAAAGCATTTCAGACTTTATTTATTATTTCATAATTTTTATATATATATTTATTAATTTAATTAAAGAATTAAATTAAATTTAAAAGATTGAGTTTTGCTTTCCTGTGTGTTGAATATTGTAAGAAATAATAATAATAATTCATCAATTCAATACTTAACATTCAATACTTAAATAATTCTTCAATTTAATACAAAAAATGAATTAATCATTTTTATTTATATATTGTCACAATTCTTGTAAAATGCCGTATGCAAAATTTACCAATTCTTATTATTGAAGCAATAAATATAATAATAATTCTTATATCTTGCAAATTGCTCTATGATTCAGAAAATCTTATTTGTCATTAATAGCTGCAGTTGTTGCCAGAAAATGCTGTTACTTTTCCTAAGTGTAATTACTGACATAAAACCCAATAGTAAAATAAATACGTACCGATACACAAAGTTTTTTTTTACAGTTTGTAATTAATTAAGTTTAACTATTTCAGTGTGGGTTTGTTACGGAAAAAAAAAATTCTTCTCGTTAAAATAATATCTGTCAGACAAATTACTAGGTTGCTTTCATTTGATTCGACATTTAAAAGTCGATTCGATTTTATTTTGTGTTCTTAATCTTCCATTATCACCTGGAAATGTAATAACGTTCCAGTCAAAACATTGTTATGCTGATTTCAAATACTGAAATTATTTCAGAATTTTTATTCTCAAAGTTTATTGTTAAAAAAACTTTCATGTTAATGTAACCTTACCTTCTTTCAAACTCTATTATAAGAGACTCTGGATTTCTTACAAACCTTGAGGTTTTTTTTTAAATTTACAATAAATGAAACATATTTCTTAATTCTGATCGTATTCGTTGCTAATAATATGAATAAATGCGTGTATGAATTTCTGAGTATGTTTGCACTGTTTGGTCTACTCTACAGGCCAAACCATTTAATCTAGAATGACAAAACTTCGTCATATTATATTTTGGAGAATAGAAATGAACATTTCGTAGCGACTTCTTTAATTTTAATTACATTTTCATTAATTAAAAATTGAGGGAAACATTAGTTTTTTTTCTCTGTAACTAATTAAGTTTTATAGTACAAAAATTGATATAATTTGAAAATTTTGAAAAACATTTTATTTGCTAAATATTTTCCCTATTTTTAATTCCTTTTAAAAAAATTAGTAAATGTAAATAAAGCAACATATTTCGTTGTTCAAATGAAATTCAGATAATTTTCAATGCAATTACTAATATTTCAACCTTTTTTTATTCCATTTTTAATAATCAAATATAAAGATTTGGTTTATTTTCCCTGATTGTGTGATTTCAGTACAAGACATGCTTCAAATAAAATGTTTGAAATTTTGTTGCACCTATAATTAAGATTTAATTTTAGAATCAAGCAATAGTGTAAAAAATATGTTAAATGTTTTTTATTATTGCTTTCTTGGTGGGGATACAGATGAATATTTAAGAATATAGAAAATTTTAGAAATTCATTGTACAATGAACAAAATGGGGCAAGGATTTTGAAATAGAGTGAATTATGTATCTAACAAAATTTATAGATTGAGAATATTTTACAAAGGCAACCCGTTAAAACATAGTTACACAAAATGTTTGATAAAAACTTTTAGCTACCATTAATCCCAGAAAACCCTCTTGTCATCCAAAGCGGCTAATTTTTAAAAAATGTGTTGTAATACTATTGTTAACGTTTTCTCCATATTGTATTTTCCTCTTAATCCCTATTACATGATTTTAAGATGGTTCGTGGTCATTTTGTTTCACATACAATGCATCGCGTGTTTAAATGACCATGATAAAAACTGGCTCGAATACATTCAAAACAAATCTAAATGTCAGCATATAAATAACAAAGTGCTAGAAGAATTATTTAAGTAAATAAAAACAAATTTCGTAATTTATTAAATGTTATTTTTGTTGAAGAAATATATATAGGGTACAGCAAAAACATTCGAACAATGTAATTATATCATATAATAGTAGTTTATTAATTTCTTTTGGCTATCACTTCGATTATAAAATATTTAACAATGTATCTTTTAGTTTATGAGTTGTTTTTTGGCTTTTTTAGAATGCGATGTAAAAGATATGCTATTTTAGTGTTGTTTAAGCAAGAAAAACAGCAGTAGGAATTCGTTTTCATTTTCTCAATATGTTTCGGCAAACATATCTATCTATTCAATATTTGTCAAATCTCAATCTCATGATTAAAATGTATGACCCATTTTGGAAACTAGGATTTGTATTAAACATCCTAAAAGTTGGACTCTCTAAAGCAATGGATTTGGTGGAACTGGGATAAATGAAAACTAGAAAACCTTTATTCCATTGATGAAAATTTTAATGTGAGTTTTCCCCTCTACATCGCTGCAAAAGACGACTATTTTGAAACGATTTAAAGTTATTTATTAGTAAAAGTCTATTGTAATTAATTTTTAATAACGTTATATTGAAAATTATTCGTCCGAGCTTATCTACCACTCCTTGTATCAGCTATAAAAGAAGAATATAAAATCCTATTTAATTCTGTTTAAGAAATATTTTTTCAACTTCTAAGTCCTTATATAGATTTATAGCGCTGAAATATTCTTTTAATTTGTCTGCATAAAGAAAAACTGTCCGCAAAAATAATTGTAGCATGAAAAAATAAATAAATAAATAACTGAAAATGAATAATTTAAAGAAAAAGTTTTATTTCCAAATTATTAGACATTCTAAAAAATTGATTTCTTGCAAACTAATTAATTCTTATTTGAAATAAATTCATGAATAAAAAAATTTTAAAAGATAAAAATAAAAACTTCACTTTTGAGTTAAAGTATATTTTATTAAGTAATTTATTATTTTTATTTCTTAATAAATAATCGTGATTAAATTTAAATCTATTGATTCTAGTTTAAAAACGATCAAATTTTGAGCTGAAAGTAAAAAGATAAAAATATATAATTGCTTTAAATTAAACATTTGAAATTCTTGTGTATACTGCAAAACAAGTCATTAATTTTATTTCCTAATTAAAATTACCAATTAATTGCACATAAATTAGTTATGAAATAAGAAAGCATAAAGCAATAATTTCTGATTATTTTTGAAAACTTATATTAAAAAAAAACCCGAGAGATAAGTATTTAAAACTCGATATTTTTAAAGTTAATCTTTATAATTTGAAAAAAAAAATCCATTGAAACGCCTTATTATTTGACTAGTTTTATCTGTCTTTTATGAGTCTCAGTAAGACAATAGAAATTGGGAAATGTTTAGGAAATGTTTGAAATTAAGAATAAATCTTTTTAGCTACTTCCAGGAAACGAAAATAAATTAACAAGGAAAATTTCACGAGGTAATTTTATTTCTTCCTGTCTTTTTTTCTGTGTTTTCTCTGAATTGCTTGTTTTGAAGTGATAGCGCAATCTCTTCTTAGATAAACATAGAATTTTTTTTAAAACTTAAACCGGTATTATTAAAATTCTGTTGTCTAATTATTTGATACGGTATAAGGAAATGTAATGTAATTCTGATCTAGTGGAACCATTCCAGAGGAAGCAAGAATTATTCCTGAGTACGTATATTTAAGCATTTATTTAGTTTAATTTTTAATAATAAAAAATTTCATTATCAAATTATCTGATGTTATTATTTTGGAGGAATGATTAGATTTGTAGATTATATAATATCTGTATATTACAACTTGAAGGATTGAAAAATTCTGCAAAGTACCTTACAGAGTAGGTTAATGATTATAAATATTTTAAATTCCACACGAAATATCCTGTCGAGTTTTAAAAGCTTGCCGGCAAAGGCGTTTTCAAAATTAAAATTCAATTTTTAATTAAAAAATTATATAAATTTTGACATTTTTTTATTAACTTTGTAGTACATTATTGCGCAATAATTATTTTTATGCAACATATAAATTTTTAAAAATATGTCTGTATGATGAAATTTTATTTTAATGCAATTATTTTGCTGATTAAAAAAATGTATTATTAAATATATTTCGTAAAAACATTTTATGCACTTAAATTTCTGAATTTAAACTTTGACTAATAGTAATAATATTAGAAAACTGCTTTATAACTTGGAGGAAATTTGTAAGTTATTATTGCTTTATAACTTAGAGCAAATTTTATAAAAAAATAAAATTCAAGACATAAATTTAAAAATGTTATCAGGATCTTTTAACTTTTTTTTTGCTCGCATTTTAACTGAAACGGAAACTTTGAATTTTAAGGCTTATCCAAACCCTATATTAATTATTTGTAAAAGAAAGTTAGCTGGTGATAAAAGTTTTTTACAGTTTTTTTAACAAGAAATCAGATTTTTGAAACATCACTCCTTGTGACCTGATACTTGGTTTAATCTGAAATGAAGAACCAAAAGTATTATTGATGGTGTGGCGAGGAATTTTGAAAAGGAAATTACCAATTCAGATGTCGAAAATTTTATGTGATGTTTGCTTATTACGTTATTTTAAAACCCATAAAATTACCTTTTGAATGATACTAATTTCATTTCAGCAAAGTTTTTATATAATTTTAATTATCTTCCAAATTCGCCACATTTATTCCACTTTTTATTATGAAATTAAAACTAAAAGCATCATTCTATTAGACCAGTGATTCCCAAAGTGGTCTATATCGACCCCTAGGGGTCTATGACAACCTGCAAGGGGTCTACGTCAGCGAAAAAAAAAATTTGGGGTTCCATGAAATGACTGGAGGAACTGACAGAACTAAGTACAAACGAAGAACTTAAGGTTCAGTTTAAAAACGGATATCAGCAATTCTGGCTTCTTTGCAACATACCCGTATTATGGAATATAGCGAGGAAATTTTTAATCTCCTTTCCATCGTCATACCTAGAGGAAAAGGGGTTTAGCGCTGTTACTAATCTCTTAACGAATAAAAGAAACAGACTGGGCATCATTAGCCGAGGAGATTTAAGATTAACCCTTACAAAATGGACGCCAAATGTTGATAATTTATTGTTAAAGCATCAGGCTCATCCTTCTCATTAAAAATATTGACTTTTTGCTTATGTTAGTTTATTTTATGTTTATTTCATGTTACATAGATTTTACATAACAGATACGAAATTTGAGTAGTATAAATTTAAATTCAATTAATAAATGTATAAATTAACATGTGTTTTTACTTTAAGTTTTTAACAGTAAACTTCACTACAGTTAGAAATTTACAGGAAATCAATATCAGGTAAGTAGGGGGTCTATTCAACACGGAAAAACATGGCAAGGGGTCTACGACACAAAAAAGTTTGGGAAACTCTGTATTAGACCATGCTATTGTGCACATTTGTCAGTGTTAAGATTTTTAAAAAATATATCCCTTTAATAATTTGAATTAGAATTTTTCTTTAGTTTTCTTTCATAGTCAATTCTTTTTTTTAATTTCCACACTCAATATTTTGTGTTACAATAAATCCATTGGATTCATATGTTTTTTTTTGTATTAAAATATCTTGTTGAAATCTAATTTACATAGCTGATTGCCATTTATATAAAGCTATAACTTTGGACCGACCTTGATAAAATATATCACAAGTTCTGTTCAAAGCAAGAAGAAGGTCATTTTTAGTTTTTGAATGTCCAAAAGTTAGTTAAAATTTTCTTTATTTAATAGTTTAGAAATATTTAAATTTCTTACTGCGATATATTTCAAATCAATTAACTCAAACGAAATTTTAAATTCAAAAAATAATCCTTGCAATGATGTTGATTAAATTGTGGCTCACAGTTTATTTTTATGTTTATTTCCTTAATTTTTTCAATCTTTCTTAAGAACTGAATAATTATTTTTTAACGATTTCATAACTTTTAAAATTTTTATTATAAAATTAAAAGCAGTTTTACGTATCTCTCAATATGTGTCTCTGTCTTCAATATTCCAATTAAAAATGTGTCCTTGAATTTTGAATCAAAATCAAAACTGTATCTATTATTTTTATTTGGTAGCGCACTTTGATATGCGAGCGTTTTTAAATATTGCTTCGTTTTTTTCTTTGTTTGTATGCATATTAAAGCACTTTGTGATTTTTATTTAATCTATAACAAAGCTAAAATACCGATTTCTCATTTCTTATTGAAATAAAAACTATCAAATGATTTTTCTATGAATTTTTCTTGCAAACATTATAAGGGAGGTTTTTAAAAAATGTATCACTACTAATTATTTTTTATTAATTAAAAATTATTTTTATTTGCGTATGTGTAGTATTGCACCGGCAGAAAAAATGACAATGCCCAAGATTATTTCATTAAGCCAAATTCAAAATTTGTCAAATTATAGAAAAATGATATATTTAAATATGATTTATTTTAAATCCTGATATGGATTCTAGATTTTAAAAAAATTTTAGAACTTATCTTATCTTGGAAAACTTTGGAATCTTCTGCTTTTTAAATACTGACTCAAAACTTCATGATGTTTTTAACATTTAATGAAAATTTAAATTTTTTTAGAAAATGATCCCCTTTTTATTCTAAATAGGAAGCAAAGTTATATTTTTTATGACTTTGCACGTCTGAATTTAGTACCATTATTTTAGGATTATTAATACGTTTAATGAAATCGGCTGAGATATTTTAGAGTTAAAGCAGAACTTTATTAAATTACTATTCAAGTCAAAATATACCAATTAATTGAAATTAATTGGGATTAAACGGACTATTTTGTGATAAATCTCACAGTTGTAAATCATGGCACCCTTGAATTAACAACCCTTCTTTAAACCTTATCACAAAAGATGTTTGGAGATTACAGTAGATACCCTTATAATAGATGTATTTAAATATGCCTATATTTTTAGCAGTGATTAATGTAATTCATCTCAATACAATATTAAAAGTCCTTCCTTTATCTTATGTTTAGTGAGAGTTTTTTTTAAAAACATACTATGTATTTCACGTTACAATAATACTAACTTAAAATTATCTATCGAGTTTCATATTTCTCCATAAAAGGAATTATTATTAATTTGAAATGAAATATTTAATTTTACCATCTTTTTTTTTTTACATTCCAAGGAGTCTAGATTCGAAAGTCTCCAGATATGTACTAACGCCTCCAAAGTTTTATATCTGTAAGATATCTCAAAATGAACACAGGATTTGAATTTTTCACCATTCATGATGTAAAGTGATGGCAACTTTATTAAAAATCATTTGACAGGTGATACTTTAGGATTAGTAAAAATAGAGTGTTACACGATAGAACGTGTTATAACAAGATTAAAAATTTTTTTTAAAAATTAACTTGTTTTATATTTAATGAATCGTAAACTACACAGGATAGGGTTATGTATTTTAAATAATAATAGGACAAATGGCCTCCACGGCTTTGCTGACACACACTTTGTTGAAATTTTCCATGACCATTTTGTATAAAAATGGCTAAATTTCATTGATGTAGAGTTGGATTTCCTTCTTCAAGGAACTCTTGATTGTGGGCTTGTTGGCACAGATCTTTGACTAAAAATTCAATAGTGTTAAATCACACGATATAGGGGGCCAATTCTCAAATTTTCAAACCATATCCGATAGGTTTTCATTATTTTTTAAAATATGCTCAACAGTTAAAACACATAGCTCTATCGTATAATTCTTCATGTTTTCTAATCCTGAGCTATCAGCGGTCCAATGGCATTTTAAAAGAGTTGCCAGCATTTTACAACATGAATAGTGGTAAATTCTCATTGCAAATCTCCCACTGTTTACTAATTTATTCCCAATAATACAGGGTGTCTCAAATTAAAGCTCAACTATTCAGAGCTACATACCGCCGTAACTATTCATCCGAAAATTCTGAAATTTTGGGTATGCCTTAATGAAGGGATGGGAAAGACATTTTTGCTAAAAAAATGTAGCTATAAATGTCGCCACTAGAGAACATATTATGAATTATTTTATATTAAGAATTACACATTAGCTTGGAATTAATCCAAATCATGTTCGATATGATGGCCACCATTTTCAGCTACCCTATGAAATCTGAAAAGGATATTTTCAACAGTAAAACGTAGTGTCTGCTTTGAAAGATTGAACACTTGGCGGCAAATACTGATTTTAAGATCAGGCAACGTTCTCGAGTTATCACGGCCAACCAGATCTTTCAAATATCCCCAGAACCAAAAATCATATGGATTAAGGACTGGGTATAAGGCAGGCCAAGCATTATTGAAGTGGCTGCTTATTACTCTTTCTTCTGTAAAATGTGTTTTCAGAATATTTTTTATACAATTTGCAGTGTGTGGAGTCACACCATCTTGCATAAAAAGCGTTCGGTCAAGACATTGGCGTGGTTGTAGAGCCGAAACAACTGCATTCTCCAACATCAATGCATATCGCTCTATCGTGATAGTGTATGTCATTGCACCTAATGAGGTTGTTCCTCGAAGAAGAGTGCCGACATTTGGAACTAAATTTTTTTAGCATTTTTTTCCATCCCTTTATTAAGGCGGAACCAAAATTTCAGAATTTTCGGGTGAATAGTTACGGTGGTATGTAGCTCTGGATAGGGTAACCTTAATTTGGGACACTCCGTTCTTATAATCTTACTGAAGAGAATTCTTAAAAAAATGAAGCCTAAATAGAAAAATCATTCAAATTGAATGAAAGGTTCTATAAGATATATTTATTTCAAATGGATATATTACATTATACCAATATGTCGGAGGATTATTTAAGGAAATCTGATTCAATAAAATAGGAAATATGTTTCATTTTAAAAGCAAAATAATAAAGAAATATTAAAAATTTTTAAACTTTTTATTATTTTTGAGTCATTTTCTGAAATTGAATGTTAATTTTTATCAAGGAAGGGATTAAAAGTTTTCATAAAAGCAATGCCTTAAGCAAAAACTTCTCCAAAGTAGAAACAAAGCCGCATTTTCATATTTTGATTATCAATTGCAGAAACATTAATAACAACAATAAAGATATTTTTGGGGTTTTATAACAATAATGAAAATTTGCTGGAAAATATTCATAAAAATATGTTAAAAATTTAATTAAATATATAAAAAAAATTATGGTAACTTTTTTGGAGCCATCCAAAATATTTTTTGTAAATTTTAGATATTGTATATGAATTAATATAATATAATATTTTAGAAAATTAACAACTGAAAACTTTTGAATATTGCTTACTTTTACATTAATTAAAAATCTAATTAAAATTTCAAAATAATCACTACAAAAGAGCTTGTTCAAACCTTCTAAAGTATAAATCTACCGAATCTGGTAGCTTCATATCAAACGATCTAGGCTACACATAGCTAAAATAGACGCTAACATTGTCTTCCCTTATTAATAGAGCTATGAATTTCGATTAAATTTCACTTCTTGATAAAAAAAATTTTAATCGAAATAATATATGTAATTTTACATTTAAGCTTAAGAATTTCAATAAAATTACTGGCATTTTTGGTACAATGTGCGCTTACGAAACAGATTCCGGTTTTAATTTGTAATCATTTTATGGACTTTTTTCGAAAAATAATAAGTAGTACATGCTCAAATTCTTGCAATCAATAAAATTTTGAATTGTTGCTAATGAGTAAGCCAACATTATTTATGATCACTTTATAATACAGTGAATGTCGTGACTGATTGTTGAAACGTACCATAATTTTGTATGGGCTTTTAAACGAAATAAGTGGAGACGATAATTTCTGTATGTCAAAGGAATGTTATTCACTGCTGCCTATTCATTCATTTTCATTGTAAAACATGTAAGGCAAAAATATATATACCTCTAAGAGGAAAAAATGCAGGAGAACGAAAAAGAAATTTTATGACATGATAAATATAACTATTTCATTCATTTATTTTTCTTGTAGGCAACATTAATATCTAATAATAATAGCAAAAAATGCGCAAGTGTATGTTTCGGATCTCTACTGAATAAGACATTTTACCTAGAGCTCCCAAAATTGCGCACAACTATATTTAAAAAAAGAAGAATGCTTACATGTGAATGCTTTCCAAATCTCATTGTAAGTTATAAATAGAGATTTTGGCATTGAAGAAATCAAAATTTTTATTGGTACTTACGTCTACACTATTTTAAAATCTAAAACACTGTCTTTTTATTGGTACCAATTCAGTTGTCACCTATTTTTTTGTAAATTTTGATAATTTTCCAACATGAATTACATAATTTTCATTGTTTGAATCAAATAAATAAAATTCATTGCTTTATAAAAAATTCATAGCTTGATTTTCTTTATTGAAACTTCAGAAAGTAGTATCCACTTTAATGCATGTGTAGTTTAAATGATAATTTCAGAAGTGAAGTTTAATTTCTTAATGTATTTTTAACAGAAACAAATTCAGTTTTCTTGAATATTGGCGTTAAAAAATTGCTTTATTTTCAATAAGAGATTACTTTTTTGCAAAAGAATTTCAATCCATATTCATGTTTCGTCAAATATTTCATTGCCTTCTTCAGCTGGTGAAAGCTTAGGAAAATGGATTGGGTTTAATATAAGTATAGTTTACGGGAATAATACGGAAATGAAATTAAAGTATCTTTGTTGCCGAAGTTCAGAAGACAAATCATACAGACAAGAATTTTTATTAGCCTCAACGGCATTTTTTATCGTCTCTCTTAAGAGGCATTTACTTTATTATAATATTTCATAAGCAAAAGAAAACACATTTAAGGCTATTAAAATAACAAAATGCATGTGCCATTATTTTAATATTTGATGCATTTCAAAAACATATTATTAAAGTTATCAAGGACAATAAGTTATATGCAGGAAATTTAATTGAAAATTAAAGAAATCACTGATAAATCCTGATCACCTGATAAATTCGTTCGTCACAGGTTACTAGAATTTAACGCTTTATTTATTTCAAGACAATTAAACAATTTAGCGTCGAAAAGTGTATCGATTGCGTTGAATATGTTCTGGTTTAAACTGACCCAAAGCAGTCATGTATGATAATTACTTTAAAATTCAGAAAGTTGCTGAAAATACAGCAGTTCTTTAAGATAAATTTTAATTCTATTTTCTTCTAATTTGCCCAATAACGTTTTATTAGTAAGATACTGAAATCATTCAGGCATGATATTGTATATTCAAGCGTAATGTATCTACATAGATGGTGTAGAAATGACATGATGTGAAATTTACAAGTTTATGAGTAATCAAAACGAATCAAACTGTATTTGGTTCATTTTCTGCAACTACTTTGACGACAAACTACAAATAGTAAATATGAAAACATCGCTATGTAAAAAATAACATCTCCCAACAACTCATCCACATTCCCAACTTGTAGATGATGGACCTTCGGTAAAAGGTAACTTTCAAGTTGGATTTTTCTATTTCTCAAAGAAATCGAGAACATGCTTATTTAAAAGACCCTCAAATTGAAAAGAAAATTGAATTATCCATTAATTAATTATTCAATTTAATGATTTCTATTTATTTATTAAAATATCACATTTCACTTCTGAGGCTAAATACAGAAATTTTCTCGCTATTTTTTTTTCTTAATTTAGCCAAGAAATTGGCATTTATGCCTAAACAGTTGCAAATGGCATGCACTATTTATTAATCACATGTTGTAGTCAAAACTTTCGTCATTTTGAAATCTTAGAATATTTTGCTTGAATTTATTTTCTAGAAAATCCAAGGAAATCGAAGCGATTTTATTTTCTGACATTTTATTATAATTAAAATTTTTTGATGTGTTTCTTAAAATAAATTTCTATGAAAATAAATAATGTTTTAAATTGTTCTTTTAGCGATTTTTTTGCTGCATTTTTTTTAAAATTAATTATGCTTTTTAGGTATTTTAACCTTAGTGTTCTCAACATATTTTAAATGAAATTTTAATGAAAAATGCGATTGAAATCAATCTGTTCATTAATTTGTTGATATTCCTTAATACAATGTTATTTCTTTTCTGCCTGGCAATTTTATGTCAATAAACCATATGCTTCATGGGATATCATTTTGTGTTATGTTATATTTCTGTTAAAAAATAGCTTTTATGAAGATAAACCCCTAATGTTAGAATTTCACTTTCTGCAAAAAGAAGAAAAAAACTTGATGAAATTTATGAAGTAGTCCAATGAAATGTTATAAAGCTTAATCGCATTTCAAATATAAATATCTTTAGAACGAGCTAGATTAGGAAAAAAAAAGATAATTTAATCAATATTCCCCTATGAAACCATGATTTCCTTTAATATATTAAATCTAAAGTTTAAACTTCAATAAATTTGGAGCGATAGTAGAAATTACAAATAAGGAAAATACATTATTCAATATTCAACAACTAAAACTACTAAAGGCAGCTTTTGATTTTCTGAAAATGTTTATGTGAGTCAATGCAAGCAAGTAACTGAAGCCTTATATTTAGTTTAATTATATTAACATTCCTTTGGAAAAAATTCTAACCTCATTTTGCAATGGATGCTGTAGTTTTAAGCTTCAATCAGATGACAAAGACGACAACTAGACAAGTAATCTCACTTTTTCTCTAAACTCTCTCACTATACCAGCGTGATAAAATTTGACTATGGTCTTTGGCAACTGTCTAGTCTGTCACGAATTTCGGTTATCTTCTATTGGAGTTTATTTAGATATAAATTCAATATTAATTATAGTTAATGATAATTCATTAGATAAGATTCATATAACTGCGTACACAACATTTACTTTAAGGATTAAAAAAAGTGGTTACAGCATGATAGCTCGATTGGAACTGACTTATGTAATTATATTGTATTAGGAGGGATTTGCATTGCATTTAAATAGGCACTAAATAGAACAACAGAAAAACGACTTTAAGTGATAGTTATAACTATTTAATTAAATAAATGAATCATGAATATCAAACTATGCATAACATATTTAATTTCTATCATTCCTAAATTATATTCTCGGGGTTTTAGTTGTTCACAAAAGGCAGCTAATTAGCAATAAAAAATATTAAATTATTCCCTAATTTGAAATTAATAGCTGAAATTAATAAATCTGAATTAATAAATCTTTTCAGTGTCTAAATCTTTATAAACAAGGTTCTAATTGCTAAGGAGTTTAGAAAAGAATTGAAAACACACACACATTTTAATTAGTTAAATTTTCTTAATTTCTTAATGCAACTTTCTTTTTTGAAAATAAGCAGAATGAAATTTTAAAAAAAACCTCATAATTTTTATTAACTGATTATTTAAATACTGATTGTTAATTTTAAAACATTTAATTTATGTTATACAGAATACGCAATGTAGAAATTAAAAGTTAAACTAAACCAAGAATATAAACCACTTGTCAATAATACGTATAATTCATTCCTTTCAAAAATTATACAATTCATGGGCTGATTTGAAGTTAATTTTCATATCCTTAGATACGATTTCTCAATGTCCTTTATATTGTCTGGGCGATCAGATCTTTATCTTATGTTTTAAGAATGTGTTATACTTTTAACCAAGATATCTAAGATAACTGCGGACAAATCAATAACTGGTCCATATATCATTTTTTCTAATTCTAGTATCTTCCTAGTTTAAAGATAAAATCATTAACTGCTCGATGAAAAAAATTTAAAGATCCCTCGTGAAAAAGCAGGAAGAGAAGGCAAGGTTAAATATTATAAGCAGGATATTGAATGACTTTTCTTTCCTTTGCTTGACCTTCTAATCAATAAAACCACTTTGAAATATTCTAATGGAATATATGTGGGATTTTAAATCTCTTAGCTTCTAGTAAAGCCATAATTTTATATCTATGTCAACAGTCGAAACTCTAAATTAGTTTTCAAATTTTTTTAACTACAAAGAATATAATTGCTATCATAATATTTTTAATTATTCAGTAATAAAAATAAACGTTAATGATTATTTAATTTTGTTAACAATAAAGAACAATGTATGTATAATGCAAGCCAGCCAATCTGCTCTACCATTACTAAGTCTGAAAGATAAGAACGTGTACCTCACAATTTTTATTTTAATTAACATTTTATTTTTTTAAATTAACTATAATTTTATAGGAGGATTTCAAATTTTTAAAAATATTGCTTATGACTTTAAAGAATAATGCACCAAAATGTTTTGTTCAATAAAAAATAACTGTGCTAAAAATTGTACAAATTTCTTTTTTTTTTTTTTCTTTTTCTTTCTTTCTTTTTTTTTTTTTTCAAAAAATAATTTTAAAAATAAATCATTTCAAATTCGAAAAATGTTTTTCTAATTATATCTATTTAATTTTCCACAATTTTCACAAATTTTAGATGTTATTGATTGCATAATTTTAAGCTAGTTTTCAACATTTTAATGAATTTCAAACTGTGTTCACTATTTCATCATATATTTAATAGCAGGATTTTATCATTCTTCCTTTTCTTTTCGTTAGAAGGAAAGCAGTTATTTATTCTTGCAATTATTCAAATAATAAATAACAGCTTTCTAAAGAAAAGAGCACTTGCATAATTGCATATAGAATAAGAATGCAGGATTACAATTTGACAAAAAATTGATATTTCGAAGATAGATTACTCGAAGAGTTACGTTTTTAACTGAACTATGATATCATGGAACTTCGTTCCACAGGGAAAGTTTATTTACAGAATAAATAATATAACAATAATCAATAATATAAGAAAGCTATGAAATGTATCCCATATAATGTTTTTAAAAAGTCATTCCAAACTTTCTGTAATCAAGTCCCTGATAAAAGACTCAATTGAAAGTGAACACTATTATATTTCCGGAAAAGTAACTGATGGCTAATGGAGAATTATAATACATTAAATCCAAATTTAATAATTAATTTATTACATAACCGGTTGCATATTAAATATAAATAAAAACGATTTTTATTAAAGCATTTAAGAGCACAACGCTTTCCCTGCACAAAAGTAATGATTACCTTAGTGTAAATTTTTATTATTATGAAAAATGAAGTTATATCAAGTTTCGAATCTTATTATGTTATATATTATTTAATAGATTTAATAGACGTTGCAACTTCCAGAGACTGAAAGAAAAAGCATTTTATAGTTTCTTATTTTTGAATTTTTATTTAATTTGCAAAAATGAAAGTAAAAGAAGTTCACTGACAACTGTATTCAATTTATTAATCAAGCAAAAAGAATTAAAATCAGTCTAAAGTATTTTTTAAAAGTAAGATTATGGGAATAGAGTGATATTAAATTTAATATGAAATAAAAATTTGCGGAATGAGTATATTGATTCTAGCTGTTGGATGTTATCTTTAATAAGGCGACGTCCTTGCCTCTCGGTAGCGTATCTTCCTCGTGATCTGGACGTTCCCGAGTTCGAGTCCTGGTTGGGGGCCATGGTTATTGTTTATCCTATGTTTTATCTGTGAGGTGCATAAAAGACTCTCCCAGTAAAAAGGGGTTGTGCAAATGAGTATGTGAGTGTCATCATCATATGAGCTTAAGTCAGATTTTTGGCCTCAAGTCTGAGGGGTCTTTACACTTAGAAGTCATTGCACCCTTTTTTCTCTGATCTCGAGGACTTGGTTAGGATTTTTGTACAATCCAAGGGGAATAAGGAAAATCAACTTTATAGAAGCCGGTATAGTCTGGTTGGTAAGGTGGTGGGCTTGCGTCCTTTGGGTAGCGAGTTCAAACCCCCTTAGCTAAGACTCTCCGTGTATAAGGGGTATGAGGCACGTATATATCTATCGGGGTCATGAAGTACTCAAAGTCGAGCCAATACGGCTGGGATTACTGATTTAGAAATAATTGTTCGCTGATTCTGGTATCCTGCGGAAAATATTTATACGAAAATGGCGAAATCTTTGGGATAATGGAAATATGGGTCGTTCTGTTTATAAAGTCATCAAAACAGTAAAATTGCAACCACTCTCCTGGACTCGTGAATAAATCCTGTTTGTTACAGGACATGGCACTTTCCCGTCTTTTCTTCACCGCTTCCATCTATCAGCAAATGATAACTGCTCTTGTGGAGAAATCGGTGATCCCATTCACTTTGCGACATCGTGTCCTTTTACTCTTTCATGGCATCTCAGAAAACCCTCATCATCGCTAGAAAGTCTGTGGTACAAAAGAGTCCTTAATAATCCTTATTCCAAAAGTAGAATCATAAACATGATTAGATTCCTAATAGATCAGGGAGAGCTGCTTCAATTAGAGTAACTCTACTATCTCTTAGAACACCATTTAATACAGCTCGTACTTTACCCATAACTTGTTTTTCATCCCCCTCTCAATATCTTTAACTCTTTTGTGCATTCATACTGTATATTACTATGCTCATTCATCCAGTTTCTTGTACTCATGAAGTTCAGTCTAGCATTTATCATCACTTGCTATGTTATATTTTCATGTATTTAGTCATTTTTCTGTATCTTTCAAATTCATTGTTGTGTACTTTTTTTTTTGTTAATAAAGTCCCCCTACATCTATACCAAACCGGAAAGGGGCCACATGAACTCTAGAAACGGAGGTGTGGTGTGGTGTTAAATGTTAAATGGTTCTGGTTTAAGTTATGATTTGTGGATGCTTGAATGAACTCAACCCTATGAAATGGATTCCGTTGCATTGCCGCTTGAATTCGTACTCTTGACCCAAGTAGATGGTGGTACTGAAACTTGAAAGACTGAATTCTCGATTTAAAATTGCCGTCTTTGCAAGGGGTGTTGTCTATAACAAGTGCCATAAAAGAACTTTTCTAGATATTCCACTTCACATAATATGCATTTTGTGCCAATGGAATTGCAAAAATTTCATTAAAAATATTTCTTTAAAAATCGAAATATTTTGCAAACTTTATATATTTTTTAAAATCCACTTTTATTTTATTTCAATTATTTTCGAATGTTCGAAGAGTCTTTTTATGAATCGATTTGTTCTATTTTTAACAATTATCTATAATATATATATCAAATAGCTGGTAGTCCATTATGTCTAGTTATTTTAATATTTTATCAATTTTCTTTAAAATGAATTCATTCTACTAAAGTTCTTAATGAATCAGAAAATTCAATATATAGTTAAAATTCATTTTATCCCAAAAGCCTATGAAAAATGCACCAATATTTTAAGAAAGTTGCATAGTTCTCTTTACTTGATTTTTAAAAAAATGGTTAAATATGATGGTTCTATTTTGAAAAATGGTTCTATTTTGAAAATGTCAGTTAGCCAGAAAATATAAGGTCAAATTCTGCTCTGGAGTTTTATTTTAGATTTGCACAAACTTGTCAATGAGATGAATTCTTTTGAGCTTTCAGTTATGTACGA
This sequence comes from Argiope trifasciata, assembly GCA_026543055.1. Lineage (NCBI taxonomy): Eukaryota > Metazoa > Arthropoda > Arachnida > Araneae > Araneidae > Argiope > Argiope trifasciata. The sequence continues at coordinate 2,560,202 of JAPMOQ010025968.1, forward strand.
TACATTTATTAGTATTTTATAGGTCATACTCTATTGAGTTCAAGATTTGACTAAATTAGCATATTTTATTACACATTTGAATTTGAATCTACGTCTATTGACAGTAAAAATTGTTATATTAATTTATTACAATAGAAGGAACCCACATAATCATTTGAGCTTTTTTTCTTTACAATTAAACTTTTTCTTATCTATAATTATAATAAAGCTAAATGTTTGTTCGGGAGTTAGCTGTCTACAGGCCAGACCGTTTCACCTAAAGCTACCACATTTAGTACATATATACCTTGGAGGCCGGCAATGTGCACCTCGGAACATTCAATAAATTTTTTCGAATTTTTAATTAAAATTTAAATTAATTAAAAATTAAACGAATTTCCACTTCCGAAAATATAACACAAAGATGATTTTTACATCAAGTTAAAGAAAAAAAAACAGCTTTCTAATTGTACCATAATTTTAACATATAACTTAAATTCCTATTTTTTATGAATTTTTAAAGAACATTTTAACCATTTCAAAAAATATTTCAAACAAAACAATGAAATTTTACAACAAACAAAAAATGATAAACGAGCAAAGGGGAAAAGTAGCTTTTATTAAAGTGTTGCCATCATATTTACAGAAGTTCAGATTAAGAAATATATTAACTATAACAGCAAATTAAATCGAAAAAAAATGTAACTTTCAACACTTGATTGGATGAAATTAAATAAATAGTAAATGTTATATTTTCAAAAAAAAATAAGCACAAGGCAAAGGTTTCTATGTTCGTTTGCAATATCATTAATTCAATAAATCATTTTTTTGTTTATGGTGAACATATTTGAAGTTATACAGGATACGCATTCAAATTCGGGCCCAATGGCTAATTTGTAAATCATTAGTAATTGGCATACATTTTGTTTATTACTGTTAACTTGGTCTACATAATTACATTTTATGTAACTTCAGTTAAAAAATGAATCTATGAATAACTGTTAGATTTTTTTCACTCTTTGCTCTGTGAGTCGTATTTAACAAAATATTTTTACTAATATTTTAAGCAAAATTTATTAAATCCATCAATCTTCTAAATCAATCATTAAATTGACTTATTTATTAAAAAAAGGAATATTATTATTAAAAAGTGCTCTTTTAGAGCTTTTCATCCAGTACCTTAAAAAATTATTTGAGGCCAATCAATGGTGAGAATCACACCAACGCTGATAATCATATGAATATGTGTTTGCATATATGAATGAATGTGTGCATGTATGCGTGTATTAGTGCTCTACACACCAGACCATATGATCTAACAATATCGCGCATAGTATATTACTTTGGGGAATAAAAAAGTATACCTAGACGGATTTTTTTTTTAACTTTAATTAATTAAAAATTACGCTAACATTTCGAATTATTCTGCGATAATTTCCGAAGATATTACTGCACAAAACTTTTCAAATTCTCTTAAAAGTTACTTTTTTCACCGATAAAAATGTTTTAACCTATCAATTCAATTTCTATTATTAATGAATTTCTTTTTAAAAAATATTATGACCGTATTTTCCAACAATTAATTTCTCAGAAAATGAAAATAAATTTAATCTGCAAGAATACGTTAAGAGAGTACCAGTGATTAACGTCACTTTCACAAAAACTCAAACTGAATAATTAAATTAATTTTCTGCATGATTAATAAAATTAACTTAATAAGCAAATTAAATAGAGGAAAGTGTGATTCAGCTCGTGTTTTAAAAGAGGCGTAATGCTATGGAACAAATATAAAATGTGTTATGTTCCTCATAATTCCATTACAGCTGATTGTGAATCAGAGAGATGTAAAGTGCAATGAACAAATAATCCTAAGGCTTCTTTAATAATATGTTTTACGCAACACATCGACTTAGTTACTCCTCATACCGCATCCATTTTGCTAATTGTCTCTAATATATCTCTTCAAAATAACCACGCCATATTAGAAACAAACTTTTATTACAACATACACAAAACAGAGCAGAACAACAATAAATACATCAACAATTCGCGTCACGTGATTACATGGAATCAGGTGACTGGGCGGTATGGAGAAATGTGCGCGAACAATATGAATTACGAGATTATAGAGGCTTTTAAATATTTGGCTGAGAAATGATAAACAGAGCAAGGAACATAAGTATTTAATTGAAAATTTTAGAACGCATTACTCTTGGCGAACCACCTAGTCATCAAAAGTGGCTAGTAATTACATAAATAAATAATAGGTAATACTAATTTTTCTTTTAATATTTTTTATCTCTTTTTACAGGACTTTTAACTCTTCTTATTCATAATGGCTAACCTTTTGGGAATCACCGATTACGTGGTGATCGGATGTATGCTTTCAGTATCTGCACTGGTTGGTCTGTATTTCCGTTTTACAGGTGGCCGACAAAAGACCACAAATGAATTTCTCATGGCTGGTAGAAACATGCATATCGGACCAGTTGCTTTTTCCCTAATGGCAACATACATGTCAGCTATTTCTGTATTAGGAGTGCCTTCAGAGACATATTTATATGGCACTCAGTTTGTCTTGTGGATGATTGGGATGCCTATCGGAGCGCTTATAGCTGCTTATGGATTTCTACCTGTTTTCTTCGACTTGGAAGTATCAACAGCGTACGAGGTAGAATCATTAATATTTTTTAAATTTTTATCTATTATAAAATTTATGTTATAAGATAAATTTTAAAATTATTAAAGGTGTTTATTTGATCTATATAAAGTTTTGCAATAATATGAGGGAAAATCAAAAAGTAAAGGGACTTGTTCACGTTCTAATTCTAGGATTTCATAACACTGCTGGTATCCAGCTCTGAATTAGTATAGCTGGTGACACTTATATACAACGCGTGAATCTTGTCCTACGTTAGTCGTTGTAGTGTAGCAAACAGTTAAATAGCGCTCCATTTTTTATCTGTGTTGATTTAATGAAGGACTCAGACGACTCGGAATCAAAAGAATTTATAAATTCTGGTCAGACTCAAATAAAAGAACATGATGACTAGTAAAGGAATGACATACCTTATTTAAATGCCCATTCGCAGGCATTCAGAATAAGAATGAAATACAAATTTGACTACAGCTAATAGAGTTTTTGCATACAACTTTCAAATAACACATTTTCTAGTCCGTCTTCACAAAGCTTCCACTGGCATCCAAGCACATCCAAAGAATGTCAATCTCTTAAAAAAAATCTTTGCTCTACCCTAGATGTTCCGTTACATTCACCGAAAGTAACGGTATGGTGTGGATTTAACGCTTCTTTTATTCTGGAGCCATACTTCTTCGAGTAACAAACTCCATCAGGTGCAGAGACATGCACTATCACGAAAGAGCGATATGCATCGATGTTGGAGAATGCAGTTGTTCCAGTTCTACAATCACTCCAATTGACCGACGTTTTTTATGCAGGGTTGAACGACTCCACACACTGCAAATTGTGTAAAAAATACTCTGAAAACACATTTTGCAGAAGAAAGAGTAAAAAGCCGCTACTTCAATAATGTTTGGGCTGCCCGATCCCCAGACTTTGTGCTCTGGGGATATTTGAAAGATCTGGTTGGCCTTGCCAAGCCGAGAACGTTACCTGATCTTAAAGCCAGTATTTGTCGCCAAGCGTTCAATATTTCAACGCAGACACTACGCTCTACTGTTGAACATGCCATTTTCAGATTTCAGAGGGTAGCTGACAATGTTGGCCATCATATCGAACATGACATGGATTAATTCTAAACTAATGTGTAATTCTTATAATCAAATAGTTGATAATGCGCCCTCTAGTGGCGACATATGGAATTAAATTTTTTTTAGCAAAATGTCTTTCCCATTCCTTCATTAAGGCGTGCCCAAAATTTCAGAGTTTTTGGATGAATAGTTACAGCGGTATGTAGCTCTGAATAGGATAACTTTAATTTGGGATACCCTGTACATGGAGCAAAGGTTTAAATAAGGTATTGCTTACAATTTTTTAATTGCACAACTTTTTGCCGTACAGTCATAATAAATATCATGTCGATACTGCTACGCAGTGGTGACGGGGCGATCAGCTGTACATAAGAAGAAACCACAATAAATAAATTATAGTAAGCACATAAAAAGGTTATTAAACATTATAACCTGAAATATTTCATTAACAGGCTTATTAAACTAAAAATGCTCAGAATTGTGAGAATAATTTGTCAAATGTCTAAATATTTAATTCTACTATCTCTTTCCTTTAATTCGTTGGTAAACTGCATCAAATTAAAAAAGAAATGATAAAAGATTGGATTCTATTTTTCGCTTCTTCAGATTTTAATTTAAGTGTGTTAATAAATTTATAAGTTAAAATTATACTTTCATCAAAAAAATTATAAAAACAAAAAATG
>JAPMOQ010025968.1:2576837-2630273 GCA_026543055.1 Argiope trifasciata
CTATGCAGTGCGAAAATAATGTGCATTCTCCGGTTATAGGAAGCGCAATTTCTGAAAATGGTTATGAGATGACTCAGATCTGAATTTAATAAGCATTTGCCAACAAAAAAATTGATTGAAAGAAAACTAACCCATTGTAGTCCAATGCAGGAGATAATCCAATGCATAATCATTCCTTAATATATGAACCTATTTATTACATCAAGAAAAATAAATACATGCAACTGCTTTAAATTGAGTTTCCCAGAAAAGTGAATCTACATGTTTTTAATATTTTGTAGGTGTTTTTAAGATGATGAACCAATCAAATTGATGAACCATCCTGAATAGTATCTGAGAGAAGACATTCGACTGCAAAGGTTTATACAGTTTCGATGTCAGAAATTTATTGTCTCAATGAGATAGATAAAATATTATCGGATTGGTAGGTTGAGAGAGATGAACCACTGACATACTTTCGAAGTTTTTTCGCTGTCACATCTTCTTTTACAGATGCTTGAAGAGTCAAAGTGATGTTGTAGAGATTCATTGACTCTAATAATCAAGCAATCGAAAACATCATAGAAACAGCTTTTGTAATTCCGCAAATGTTTAATGGTGTTTGGAGGCAAATTAAGAACAATGAGATTCTCTGAATAGCTGAGCATATTCTTCTAGTATGTTAATATAAAAAATGAAATTGCTAAGTAGGCTGTAACATAACTTTCTATTAATTAATAATTATTATTATTTAATAATAAATAATAATAATTTAATAATTAATAAACAAATTGTTTGCTTTTCTTAACAGGGTACATTGATAGGATTAGCGGCTGGTTTCACAATAAATGCTTGGATGGGTTTCGGTTCTTACTTCGCCAAAGCTTACGTCCCGGCGTTACCTCAGAGTCTAGAAGGATGTCCTTCAAATTCTAGCAATATATCATTTTTAAACACAACGGAAGAGATTTTCGTAGAAGGTGGCCTAGAAGCTATGGGTCTTACACAAGACGAAGAAAGGTAATGTCTTTTCTTTTCGGTAACCACTTCAGTTGCTTCATTATTGAAACCAGATATTATTTTATTTGTTTTTTTCTGGTAAAAATAAAACTACTGTCAAAATAAGAAAATAGGTATGCCTAAAATAAAATTCTGCAGTTGAATGTAATCAGATTTATAAATGAAATTTATGAGAGCAACATAACGAGTTCAATTTGAAACAGTTTTTGGTAATATTATATTAATATTGCAATCATTTTTATGGAAGTATCTCATATTCGTTTTGTGAGATATTTATAATTATAAAATTAAATTAAATTTCATCCTCGCTTCCTTTTTACCTTTATTCCCAGACTATAATATTCATTAAACACTATAAAATACAAAAACACTAAAAGCTATATTATTATAGTCCAAGGTTTTTTTGTATGGAGAATTTTAAAAACATCCTTTTCGTAGGTATAGAAATTGCCACAGAGTGCCATAAATTTTTAGTATTTAAGGTAAAATACTACGGAATGGAATCATATTTTTTGGATTGAACCAGCTATTATTTCAATCTTAATGCTGTGCAAAATTAAAGTCTTTTTTTCTCCCTCAAATTTACTAAAAGTTTCCGTTCATAGCGTGCATCTCCTCTCTTTAGATTGCCAACTAACTTTTATTCCTTGTTTCCTCGATCCCCCCCCCTTCCCTTCCTTTTTTTAGGTTTCAGAAGTTGTTGTTTTTCCCTTTTTTTTTCTGCACGAAATATGCATTGAGAAAGTATTGTTTTATATACAGGAAAAACTGATCACGAAATTTCGAAGAATTTAAATATTTCACACTGATTTCAAAAGACAAACTTTTGAAATTATTTCTGATTGGGAATACGATAACTGAAAAGCACTTTGAGCAAGATAAAAGAAACATAGTGTGTGGTCTTTGCGTCAAATTTATAGATATATTTCACACACCGGACGAAATCTTTCCACAGAAAATTATCAGTCTGTCTTTCTGTCCTAGTAAATACATGATATTTAAAAAATGTAGAGAATTAAAGGAGTAAAATTCGGAACACAGATTTGCTATAAAAAGAGAAGATTCGTTTCAAACTTTCAAATAAGTCAAAGGATTAACTATTCTGATAGTGTTTACATTCGTTATTCGTTTACATTACATATAAATTTGCTAGCTAAAAAACACAACAAATGAAATGCCAAATTTGTTTTATTGCCAAAATTGAAGTTCTATACCAAAATTTCATTCCAATCATTTGAAAATGAGACTTAAGTTTATTAAGTGTCTCATGTTCATGGACAGACATGATATCAGAAATGTATCTTTCGGTCTCAGAGAAATCTAAAGAGTAAAAAGTCGTCCAACATTTGAGCTCAAATTTTTTTGTAATGTAATTTTACATTACAATATGAATATTTCGTATCAGAGAGATATAAAAGGTATCATATCTTAAAATGCTTTCACCAAATCTAATATCAAATTATTTTTTCTAGTAGTAAAAAAAAAATCTCGAAAATAGATATCTTTTATTGAGAAGATACAAACCTTTTGTACAGAAATTATTGCAAAGGAAAAAAGAGAAATTTGATGGATCGATTATTTACGAATATTTCATAAGTTCATGAAAATATTTCTAAGTAATTAATATTTTGATAAAATTACTAGATGTCTTTTATTTTAGTTTGACTGAATCTGCAAATATCAAAACAACTCAATTTAACATAAAAACAAATAATATCAAAAAAGTAATTCAATTCCTGCTTAAGTCAACAAAGATTTTTTTATATTTTAGTTACGTTTTATTAAATAATTACCAAAAACATTATTAAGTATCAAATTATTATTGATTTTCTCAAAAATTAAACTCGTATTCTTCACCTTTACCTTAAATATACAGAAATCCTTGCATTTCACCGATTGACCTACTGCCTGCCAATTTCAGTTTCCATTACAAACTACGGAAACTCTATTTAAAGTATTAAAAAATAATTAAATTTAGTTAATGAATTAATATTTGAATTACAAAACAAGCTGTACTAGCATCCAGTACCCTCCAGTACAAGTTTTAAAAAATGTATTTGAACTTGAGTGGACGAATAAAAAGTATTTTATTAACGATTGACGGTTTGAACAAGATAAATAAATAAATATAGGAAGAGTGTGAACTAATAGTGGAAATTGAATAATATTTGTAAGCATTTCACAACTTTACTGCTTATAAGAGTTTAGAAAAATTATTATTTATGTATGACTCTTTCAATGATATTATGTATTTTTTTTTACTTATTCCTAATTTCCCGTGTATTTTCTTTGCAGATACGTTTTTCCAGTATATAGAATGTCTTTCATGTGGTTTCCATTCATTGGAGCTATTATTGTGATGGTAGTTGGTTACATATGTAGCTTTTTATTAAGTAAGTAAAAAAATTTTACTCTACGTTCATAAAAATTTAATATAACAGGTATTTTTACCAGAAAAAAAAGAATTGAGAAATAATGCATTTAAAACATACTTTACTCTTTAAAGTAAAATACTTTTGAAAATGAAAGTAAATATGTAAAAATTAAAACCTTTTATTTTCCGCTGCTGTATATTTAGATAGTTTTCTTCATAATATTCTCAGTAATTTAATATTTTCATAAAATGAAAACTCTTTGGACAAGTTGCTCTTAAATTTTTGACGATCATTTAAAGTAGTTTTTACACTCTCATTTCCCCAATGCTTGTCTCATAAGAAACTCTTCTGATGAATAATGTGGTGGTAATCACTAGATGATATGTTAAGACTGCTTTGCAGGTAATCGAATGCTTCATACTTAAAAAAATGATCAGCTGTTGAGTTTTAGTCGAACCATAATATCTTGCATTGCACGTTTCGATATAGAATTTTTTTAAACTTTCAATAAGCTCGTGTATTATTTCATTTTATATTCATTCCTTGTATTGTTATAGTAAATTACGATTATCTGGCGATATTTTGTGTTTCAAACTGCCATAAACTGTATGCTGAACTTTACTTCACAGTCGGCATCAAGTTAGATTTTCGAAAAATTGTTATCACGCTTTTATGAAATATGTGCACTAACAACGTAAATTCAAAAGTTGCCGGAACCTATGTGTAAGTGCAAAATATAAAAATGTATAAAAAACGAGTCTCACTTCAAATATTATCTGCTAAAGCAAAAAAAATATTTTTCATAAAATTAAAATTATGGGAAGTAATGCTTTCTCAAATAAGATATTTATAAATTTTCGGGATATCTATTTTATAATTAAGTTATTTGAAAATATACTTTTATCATATTTCTGTCTATCTAAAATTGTTTATATTTCAAACACGAAGGAAAATCATTTAACGAACTATTCCTGGTTATAAAGTTAAAATCTAAACTTTTAGTCTACTAATTAAATAAATTAAAAGGTAAAAATTTATTGGTTTTTATATTATATATAATTTTATTTTATTTTTTATAATTGGTAAATCACAAAATCAAACGAACAAAATTCGTGCATATAAACATAAATTTTTATCAATATTTAATATAAATTTTGATTTATTTATAAGTAAAATATAAATTTGAACTTTCAAAAAATGCCATCTTAACTTTTATATAAAAATGCAATAAAACATAAAATCGGAGATCTGGAATTAGACATTTCTAATGTATTTCAGATATTAATTTAATAATAATAAATCTAATAATTATAATTTTTCTGGAATATCCAAATGAATTTGATAAGACAAATAGATTGATTTTTTTTTAATTATTCAATTTTTATTTTTAACGGAATTATAATATTTACACCCTTGTATGTCAATGATGCATCCATTGTTTACTTTCAGGTTTCTGTATCAATATACCTGATATCAAGCCACAAACTATGAGTCCCTTTGTGAGAAATCTTTATTTCAAATCAGAAGGAGCGAAAGCTATTTGCCCAGAAGTGAGTCTTTTTGAAAATTCTACTTAACAGTCTCCACAACTGTTGCCCCAAGAGATTTTTCTCGCTAGTATTGCTATTGCGTATCTAAAAACAATTATTTCCGATAGACTTTTAACGAAAACTGAAATTTTTGTGGAAAGTTGAGAGAATTGTCATAGCGTCGAACGAAATTGCATATCGAATCTATAATTATTAGTTATTTCCTTGATTGCAAATGGCTTCAAATTAACATTGGGTGTTTGGCGAATGCAGTTGAGAAGGAAGATGAATGGAATAAATGAAGAACATGACATTGAATTTACGTTTTGTTTAAAAAGTTGTTCAGTAGAGTAAAAGGGTTCAATATCCTTTCTGAAAAATAGAATGATTTCCAGAAAAAAAGAATAATTTGAAACGCCATCCTTTATAATTTCATTTTTTATCATAGCTAAAGCTTGGAAATAAACCTATAATTTATGCTTTTATTGAACAGTCTTAAATCTAGGCATATACATAGAAATCTAGATGCATTGGAAAAGTTATTTATAAGAATGAGAAGTTAACAGCGATTGATTTCAGTTATAATTTTTCTCGTGCTCATTTGTCGTGTGCCTGGTGTTAGATTATTGACGTAAGATAAGAAAAAAAATTTCTAAGATCACATGGCTTCCTGTTAAATCCAGCAATTGTCTCTACGCACGCATGGGGAATTGTTTTATCCGGTAAAGAATTTATTTTTCTTGAAATTTCCGTAATTATCGTATCATTAATTTACAGATTCATCTCTCATAAAAGAAAAGAAAATTCTGATAACCCTTAAAATGTAGATGGAAAACCATAGTATATCTTTGAATAAGGATAAGATATATTTCATATAGCTCTTTTTCTACAGATATTTAAGATTCCGTGAAGCTAACATAGTAAATACATCATAGAAGTTGAGAGAATTGTTCTAGATATTTGTCCAATATAATTTTAAGTTCAACTTTATTGGACAGAATATTCTTTATCATAAATTAAAATACTTTTCAAATAATTAAAAGTTATTTTTAGAAATTATCTTGAAAAGTTTAATAATTTATTAAATTATCTCCTTATTTAATGATTTTTATTACTAATTTGAGCATATTAATAAAACGTTGGATTAAAACGAAGTATATATATTTTTAATATATGTTTATGAATTCGATTCTGGTTACTGTCTCTAAGTTAATGTGTTAATTTTAGCTCATATTATAGATGGATTAAAATATAGCAATTTTAATCCTGCATATATTACTGAGCTAAGAATCAATAATATTCGTATAGTTTTATCTAACCATTTTATAAAAATAATTTTATCAATCTACTTAACTTTTTCCGCAAGATTTGCTTTATCTGATATTATTTATATGATTTTAGAAACAACATAAATTTCATATTTAAGACGCTTTAATTCTAATAGAATTGTACTGAATTACAAAAACGAAATGCCTGTAGCACATTTAAATGTAACAAAAAGTTAGTTTGATAGAAGTTATGAAAAAATTGCTTGCCCCCTCGAACCGCGATGACTTCTCATGTTCTTAAGAGGTTGAGATGCAAATGAAGACCTTTCTTAGGTAATGACTGCTGGGAAAATGCAAGTTCAAACATTCTCTAAGAATTCTTAATCCTAAACTTTTTGAGGCATTCATACCAAATTAGTAAAGACCGTATTTCATATAATCAATCAATCACATTTAAGGAAGGGAAAACGAATTTTGCTTATGCAAACACCATGTGAAGCTCATGGAAGGATTATAAATAGATCTGGTAAAAAATGCATAGTTCGGAAAATAATTCATATCAAACTGACATTAAATGGCATTATCGTGAATCCTATAAAAGTGTAGAGGTATTTTTCGTGTCAGAAGTCTGTATCTTTGGAATTGTGATTTACTTATAAAAAAACAAACAAAACATTATTTAGAATGTAGAAAGCATGTTCCAAATCCAAAAGAAGAAGCATCTTTAAAATACTCTCAAAATTATAAATCCAGGAAATACATAACAGAAAGTTAAAATGCTGCTAACAAAATGGTTCATTTTTCATGAAGTTATTTTTTTATTTCATCCGAATATCATTTTTTCAAAAGAAAATTATTGTATTATATTTAGTTTTTCTACGTTAAATTTTTGTCAATTCTCAAAAGCCATTGAACACTTAAAAAATCCAATACGAGTTATCCAGTTATGTATTGTAGATATAGCAGAAAATACTTTTCAGGAAATTTCAAGATTTGGAATTCCCTTATTTGTTTAGTTATTTTTATTTATTCATTTGTTTATTTTCAGGTTGAAATGAGTGAAAAAAAAGGAAATGAAAATCACACAAGTTCTGTGAACAATTGCCATACGAACATTGCTATGACGGAATCTTGATAACGAAAAAAATAGCTGATCGAATTTGTGTATCATACTCATGTTCAACATCACAGGGAATCTAAGTTTTCTATACAAAGACAAAACTCTGAAACGTAAAACAAAATGTGAGAAACATTATTGCTGAATGCATTTATCAGCGAACTTCCATTTGTGTTGTCTACAGCATTGTGAAATCACAATCATTTTGAAGACGAGGATTTAGCGCGAAATCAACCTTGGTTGATATTAGCTGAAATTTTTGAACTGTGGCTTTGAAATGATGTGATACAGTTCTACGTGTAGAATTGTATTTCTTTCTTAGATGTATGGATGATTTAAAAATATTGCTTTATCTATTTAAATAGGCTTATTATAATAAACTCCATAGACCTTCGCACCTTTAAAAGTATTGATTCTTAAAAAGATATCTGAATGAAAAATAAGAATTAAAATATCCGTTAACGTCTAGCACTATTTATAAATTTCACATCTGTTACTAAATAAATTGTATTCTAATATTTCTTTGTAACTTTCATTAAAATTCCACTTGGAACTCTTAAATATTTGGAATAGTTTATAACCAGCATATATCAATCATCTGCTGGCTTCTAAAGTTAAAAATGTGTCCAATTTTTATATTTTGGTTACTGATTTTTAATGAAAGAATATTATTAAAAATATTATTTTTTTGCAAGAAATTTTAATATAAATTGATAACAAAAATTTGTTTTAAATTATCATTATTGATTTTCCAATCATTTGAAGAAGAATTAAAAAATGAAGTTTTACTTTAAAAAAACTAATTAATTATTTTTTATTTTAAAAATTAAAAAAATTAATTGATAATTAACAAAAACAATTTTGGATAATTTAACTTTTCTACAAATTTATCCTAAATTAGATTATTGAAACACAATTTAAAAGAGAACATACTACAATCAGTGGCTTAAATTCATTCCAGATAATCTTATAGATAGATTTCATTTAAGTAGTAATATTACAAGAAAATCAAAAATGTCATTATTTTTCCTTTTTTAAAAAAAATGTTTAAAATTATTTTTTTTATTTCATGATATTCACAAATTTAAATGAAAATATTATGCAGCTTATAATCGTGACTTATGATTCTCAAATTAGAAAATGTATACACTCAAAACGTCATATTTTCAAGCTTTCAATCAGAAACATTTAAATAATCATTTATTATTAAGAACTATTTCAAAAATTCAACATTTAAGCTTTTTATGTAATTTTCTAAATAGGTAAGTAAAAAAAGAGAATAGAACAAATTTGTATGTAACGAAGTATATACTTCACAATAGAATAGTAATAGATTTATCTTTAATAAATATATCGCCTGAACAACAAACACCATACATACATGAATTCATTATACTTATATGAGGAACAATACTCAAATCTAATTAATATCAAAAAAGATATGGACAATAGCTTGTTTATTCTGCAAAGCAGACGATAAAAATGTAGGTTTTTAATAGTGAAATAATTAAAAATTAGCATTTTCAAATTTATGTTTTTATTGCATTTGTTACGAATACATTTGCTTATAAATTTTATATATTATATTGTTTTATATGTTAAAAGTTTAAATAGATATATGATATAAATTATATAATAATAGATATAAAATATGTGTTTAGAAGAAATATAATTTTTTGTATGCTGACTTTCAAAGAAGTTTCTGTGTACATGCTTTGAAAAACTACGATAGACTTATTTATTTAATATAAGCATGAAAGTTTTTAATGCCTGTGTCTGTGCTAATTTTTAAGTTGTTTTATTTTATTTTTATATCTTGTAGATATTGTGTACTTTTATACAAATATAGAAAAACATCTTTCATTTTGGTGTAAATGTATAGATCAATTATTTGAGTATATTTAGCTCAATAAATTTCTTTTTCCTTACTTTTGATGTCAATGTTTTTTATGCAACAGAAATTTAACCAAGAAATGTGAAAATACTAGTTTTGTCTATAATTTGGATTACACTCAAGAGCACAATTTAAAAATTGTAATGATTCTTTTATCTTTTATTTATGCTATTAAGATAATAAAATATTCGCGATTCTTTTATAGAAAAGTTAGCCCAAGTTTTTGTTGAAAATCTTAACCAGAAATCCTTTGAAATGTATCAAAAGCAATTGGATGATTGGATCAAAATTAATTGTAACCTTAGCGTTTAAAATCTATTTAGATATTTTTAGAGTCTGGTCTGTCTATATGATTGCAATAACTCAAAAAATTTTTAATTGGAGCGATGGAATTCGATATTTTCCTTAATATCAACTTTGTAGATTATGTGAAATCCATTTAGAAACAGTTTTTTCTGTCTATCCAACTAAAAATGTACAATAACTGCAAAGCAATAAAGGGCAAGTTCATAAAATCAGGCCTACAGTTTAGCATTCAAGAAGAATTGTGCACCAAATGTATCGGAGAACTGACAATCTGCCGTTCTATATATTCGCATATATAGCAACGCTCCTAACTCGAAAAACGCAGAAGCTTGAATAAATGAAATTCGATATTTAATCTAGCAATAAAATTGTTGATATGTGGCAAACTTCGAAACCAATTAACCCTTTATTTAATGACAGTACGTCAAAGTACTGTTTAAATTTGGCTGATATATTTGGAAAATTACTGTTTTTTAACAGTATTTGGAAGAAAATGAAGAAGAAGAAGAAAGCAGTAGATATCAACTAAAAATAACATTAAAAACCTTTTATTAATAATTAAATTAATTAATTTTTTCATTTAATTAAAAAGGTTTTGCTTCTTTCTGGGTTTATTCTGTACCAAAACTTAACTAATAATGCAAAAATAAATTTCAAAAATGGATGGTAAATTAATTCGGTAAATAAAAGGTTAATTCACAAATTTTGTATCAAACATTTACTTGATTTTTTTTACTATATTACAACACAAGAAATTTTCGTGTGTGCGACTCTAGAAATAGAATTTGAGTATTTAGAGAATAAAGGTTTTGGCCTTCATCCTCAATTTTCATTTGAATAGGAAGAGGGATACCACTTTAATTTCGAAGTAAATGAGAAAATTTCGAAGAACAGCTAGTTTATAAATGTCTAAGGAGTAAGGTAACATTTACATTTATGAAAAGAAATTATTCAATTTTCAACACTAAAACTTATTATCTATCAACAAGTATTCAAACTATTTGAAAACGTTTTATTACCTATCTAATGCTTTACCCTATCAAGCATATTTCTTTAGTGTAGAACTTTGAAAAATGATTTCAGACTTGGATATGGTCTCTTCGTTTTAAATAAGTTCCTATATATTTAAAATTACTATATTTTTAAAATAAGCTTCTTATGAAGAAACCTAGAGAGTGTTAAACACTTAATACTTTGAGACGGATTATAACTGCTTGAAATTCACCCTTAAATGACTAATGTATATTTATGATTGCCATATAATGTACTCTTTCATATTTTCGTCTAAAAAAATCATAGTTTAAAATTAATTCTATACTCCATAATGATCTTATTGGGCATACAATTTTGAGAAAATTGTGTCACGAACCTGGAGCTCACCAATTCCGAAACCGAGTCCTTACCACCAGGCCAGATTGCATTTAAAATTTTGAGGTAATTGGTTATCGCAGTTAATTAGCAAATATTTCAAAACGTTTATTTATTATTATTTTACAAACGTTCGGAAATCACTTCTGATGACTGACAACGGAATTTTGTTTTTTCATCTCATTGGTTCAAGACTCTTAGATATGACTGCATGAATTCCGTGAATACTTTTTAAGGTGATGAAGACTAGCTATTTAGAACATCTTATTACCTTCTTAATATTCAAGTAGCAGTAAGTTATATTAATCTAAATAATATAATTGTATACAATAAATAATATAATTATAAATAATACTTGAATTATATAGTTAAAGTGGATTAACATAGCATTATGAATGTGATTAAGGGTCATTATTATGTTCATTGACCAAATTTCAAAAGTTAATTTATATTCATTAAAACTAGCTGATGATAGAGGATTAACTTAAGACTGGAATTCTCCAAACAGATAAACGATGGCTAATTTGAGATGGCGTTTGATATTTTGTTTATGGACATTTGATCGATGCTGTAAAACTTAAGAAGTACAATGTTTGAATACTGTATGAATAATTAAGGAAACTGTGTACAGAATCAGCGATATTATCTTTTTCGGAGCATAGTGTCACTCACAGAGAAGGATAGCTTTCTGTATGGCTTCATTCACCATGCCATAAAAGCGACGAAACAAATAAAGAGGATCTAGTTTTATTCAAATGAACTCCAAATAATCAGAGAAAAGCTCGATTAACATCGTTTTGATTTGTTAGGAAATTATCAAGATACTTTAAAACAGATTGATCGTTGCTTGTTTTCATCCTTTTGAAGTAGATGTGAGTTGTTTTTTTACTAGATATGTGGGGATTGTAAGTTTTTCTTGAAAAGTGGCTGAAAATGGCAGGATATGTCATTTTGAGTCTGTTATAGTAGGACTTGACGGCGGACTGTCTTCTCATTTATTGGTAAGGATTTTTTTATTACAATGGGTATTAATTTTAAAATAATTATGTGCTGTATGAGCGACAAACCCTTAACACTGAAAATAATGAGTGGATTCCTACTGTTTACCATTGTATCCGTATGTTAAAATTCGGATTAACTAATACTTTGAAGGTAGCTATAACTCTATTCTTAATACTGCTCTTTCAGCATTTAACATGAATGTGCGAATTACATTTAATTATGTCTCTTAGAAATTTTCATTTAGAAAACTTAATGAAAATACGCAATAGCAGCGACACAAAACACTGTTATTACAAAGTGCCGCAATAACTCTTTTCAGGCATAAGAGAAATGAAATTTGTTTAATTGAACCAGAGAAGCCAAAATAATAGTTTAGAGGATGATTCGCGATTTTGAAGAATTTTTTGGAAGCCTATCTATGCGAGGCTTTAAGATTTCCTTCGTAAAGTTGATTTTAAAATTGGTTAAAAGTCGAATTTCCAGCAGAAGTAAATCGTATTTGAAGGCAAATTCACGAAGTCATTGACGCTTGTAACCGTTATGTCAGAATCGATAAATGATTGCTTTTTTTCCTTCAATTTTTATTAATATTTCAATCGGGGCTTTAAACATCACCTCAATCTAGTTATTGAATTTGTCGATGCGGCACAGTCACAAAAAAAGAGCCACCTAATATTCTGGCATTGTTAAATA
Source organism: Argiope trifasciata (assembly GCA_026543055.1). Classification (NCBI taxonomy): domain Eukaryota; kingdom Metazoa; phylum Arthropoda; class Arachnida; order Araneae; family Araneidae; genus Argiope; species Argiope trifasciata. The sequence continues at coordinate 2,589,389 of JAPMOQ010025968.1, forward strand.
CACTATCTTAGATCCCATTCAAAAGAAATGCATACTGAAATTCTGGATTTAAAACTTTTTAATGGTTCATTTATGAAGAGAAACGACACAAATATTAGTAGTGGTTACACCCAGTTTTCTCCAACTTTAATGCGTCAAAAAGTTCTCTCCAGAAATGAAGTTTTATTAATACAGGTCCGGTTTTTGAAACGAGTTAACAAAACTGTTGACCTTCTGATATTAAAATCTTGAAGTTTTATTCTTATCTTAGGAATAGCTATTGACCTCAACTTTTTGTTACGATAATATAAGGTATTCTGCACTCGTATTTATCATTAAAAAGTAATTTGTAATATGCGACAAACTTAAACAGGAATTTAATCTTTTTAAATAGTACACATCGGAATAGCTGGCAAAATTGCATTTCACTTTTACAATTTTCAGCTTCAGTAAGTTTTCTACATTGTTCTTAAAACGAAACATTTAGAAGCAAATTCACCAATACCACTGTCCACAATTTATTTGACATTCAAATGTAAGTGATTACGCATTCCATGAACCAAATATTCTTGAGTTGTTGTAATTCATAAATAAATATTTCATTAGAGTTCAAAAAACAAGAAATCAATATTAAATGTTTTCGTTGTCCTAAATCCCTATTTATACTGTTTTTTGGAAAGATAAATCGTACTCACTGGCTGATTTGTCACTGAATATACGAGGTTACTACAAAAAAGGAATTTCCTAATACTAAGCAGGATTACAACTTTTGAATTCCATAAACATTACCTTTATCCATGAATAAAATACATTATTTTGTATGTATCATAAAAATTTCCTGTTCATTAACTTGAGTAATGATAAGAACGTTATATTGTTGTAACGAAATGCAGGAATAAAGCGCAGAAAGAATAAAAAAATCCTGGTAAACTTATAAAAATTGGATTATCTCCAAGCAATTTTGAAGCAAAAATTTTAAGCAATAAACGTATCTCTCTCTCTCTTTTTTTGAACAATGAACGAAATGAGCATCCATAAATTTTGATGCTTTCAACGTAATACTCAAATTGCAATGAAGCTTAATTTGTCAAGTCTTACAATGTTGGATTTTTCCGCAAAGAAACATGAGACATCTCCATAAACGTAAATACTTCATGCATTCGAGATGCAAAATGATATTGGCATGTAAACTGAAACTTTAAAGATATTTTGTAAGTATTGCCAAAATAAAATTGTTTCAGACGTCCAGAGAATATATAAACAATATATTTCAAAATTCGGAAACAAGCTCTGTATTGAAAATGTCAAATCTCCATATATATTCATGGTATATTAATCAGAATATTATAGGTCTTTGTCTATCCTATGAGAAACCTTTTCACAGAATCAAAACGGGGTGGTGCCGTAAAAATTTAGTTTCACTTTAAAAGTGGGGGCAATACCTATAAACATTTTTGAGTATGCATCTTTTGGCTTGCATTCCTAGCTCTAAAATGACAATTTTGACTTGCATTCCAAGATCGACATCAGAACAATGGCTTTTATCGTGACTGTTCAAGCATCGGGTTACATTGATATCCGTCTTGTAATACAAGATGCCTTTTTTTTCCTGGGACTATTTCTATAGGGGCTGTAGATAAATGGGGATTCAAAACAATAGCTGAGTTTAATAATTCTGGAATCTTTAATATACATGTTCAAATATTCCAATGTATGCAATTGAAAACATGACTGCAACTTTTCTTTCCGTCTTTTGAGCCTTTAAAAGTTATAAGATGCATCTAATTCATAAAACAAGACTACGGATTTACTTCTGAAAGATGTAAATTTCGATATTTTATCAAGGAAAATATCCTAAAGCTTTGTTAACCGACAAAATTTTTTTAAAAAAACGTCCGTAATTGCACTGATTGTTAATTTCTTACTCAATTATCAATTGAGTAAGTTCTCGCTCGTTATTTTTAAATCTCTTGCAGATACTTCGAAGTATTGCTTCAAGGTACTGATTCTGCATAGATGGCAAATGGCATAAGCTAATTGCCATTCAACATAATTCTTAACCAGATATTGCTTATTCACCCAGTTATCAAGTATACTGAATCCCTGCACTGTTGCACCATATATTACCTAAACGACGACCTAAGGTAAAATAAACGATCGTCTTTATTTCGCAACACTAAGGAATTCTTCTCGGCACCTTAATAAAATTAAAGACCTTACTCATTCCGAGGAGTTTCTGAAATTACTTTTATTCCTTAAACGTTTGCCACTGAGAAAGTACAGTTCAGGCAATTAAATGGCATTTCGAAAAACAATCGGAGTGAATATATTTAAATGCGTTTAAGAGAATGCCTTTTTTATAGAATAGTGACGTTCTAATTTTCATAAATCAGTCACTTTTATTGATTTAGCTGAATGAAATGCAACTCTTCAGATTTAAAATATTAATTATATTCTGTTTAATGATCCTCTTATTTTGAAAATGGGGCAAGTCCATTTTTTTTTTGTTATTGCGAGATATTTAAAGGCTTGTATTTCCCTAAATTAAAAAAAATATTAAGTTATTAATAGATATATTTTCTGTATGTTTTGCTACTAGATAATGTAAGTTTATAATCAAATAGTGTTTGAAGCCCTCACTAAAAAAAATAAGAGTTTCATTATAACCAAATGAACTTGCCTCACTTTCAAAATCAATGAATTATTGTGAACCTTCATTTAATTTGGAAATATTTCAGTAGCATCAACCATTTTTAATAATAAAAAACAAAATACCGCTCATTTTTTTTGTAATTACTTAATTATCTGATAAAAAGTGAAATAAAAAGAATATTCTTGTTGAAAATATAACAATAAATCAATTTTAGAAAGAATTTCAATGAAATTATACACTTTCAGTTTATACGTCGGTATAAATAAATTCAATTTAATTCAGGATTTAACTACTTAAAATTCTCATAATGAATGGGAGGTATATATAATAAATCCATGTCATGTTTTTCAGATGTAATAAACCTTCTTTCATACATAAAAGATAATTTTGTATTTCTGAAATGTTTTGGTCTTCCTCGTTGTGTTTACAAATCAATCATTTCAAATTCAGCATCTCGTTCTGTAGAAGTTTTGTACAACATTTTGAATGATGCATTTCTTGTTAATCAGATCCAATATATAGCTAATCCCTTCACGGTTTTTCCCATTGGTATTTTTCTTTATAAAACCGCTTTCTCTAGAGTTTGGTTTGAAAGTAAATTTCCACGTTTCATTTAATGTATTAAAATTTTATTATGTTTTAGACTAGTTCGTATTATTTTATAGTAAACCTGGACAATATACAAAGAATTGTTTCTCTGTATTTCCATTTCTACCACCCCAAAATCGCGATCGTTCGTTAAATATGAATATTCTGACAGTAATAATTGTGATCAGTGATATTTATTTCATAGTCACTGGACTGAACAATCGGTGTTGGAAGTAAACATATTATCAAAACACAAAATTAATCCTTTTGGTTTATGAAATACAGTACAGACACCGATTTTTAATATCAAAGATAAATCGAAACACCCTAGATTTCAGGCATGATGTCAAAAGGCCACATTTTGCTTCACCATACCACAATCGGCGCTTCGTTTACCGTAATATATTCAGTCAAATATAATTTCAATCAAAGATGAACTTGCGCCACTTTCAAAATAAACTCATTTTAAATATTGTTAAGAGTTAAAACTTCCATCACTCTCAAACTAGAATTGAAAAAAAAATATTATTAATTGATTACGCATAAAAATGATCATAACAAGTTTTATCTACGGCTACCTTTATCCCCATTTTTTTTCAAAAATGGACTTGCCCCATTTTCAAAATAAATATCTCAAATACACTTAAGAAGGCAGTAAGAATAAAATTAAAAATTCATAATTTTTCGAAGCATTTATTGGTTTAAGGGTAATAAAATACGATTATTTGATTCATGAAGGCAATTTTTTTTGCAAGTTTTTGTCAACATTAACGGTTAACAAATTAGTGTTAGGCCCTGATTAGTGTGGGAATCATGTGTATATTAAACCATAGATGAGGATGATGAGTCAGTATTAACACGGAAAGGGGATGTAGTGGCTTCTGAAGGTTAAGATCCCTGAGCACCCGAAATCAAAGTCTGATTTCTAGCTAAAATGAAGTTGACATACACATTCGCTTGCACAACATCTTTTTTTAATGGGGTTCGTTCACACTTCCCAAAGATGGAATACAAGGCAAGAACAACCATATCCGAACCAGGACTCGAACACGGGATGCTCAGATCACGATGAAGACGCGTTACCCACCCATAAGCCAAGATATACTTATGTAATAAAATTTCCTTAACTGCATATAGTATTAAAATTATGGATATTTACACAAAGAAACCTGGTAAAATAAAGGTCAACATACCTAAGTTTGGTAAACTATTAAAAAAATGGCAAATAATATTTATTTTAAAAAATCACGTCCTGATATCAAAAGGAACAAAGATCAAGAAAGGTCGGAATTAATCTGCGATAAGTGATCGATTCTTTTCCCGACAAAAAAAAACGCCAAATTCTACAAGTGCATGAGCAGGAAAAAACATAAAATACAGCGGCTAGTAGTTGTCCCATCGGGATAATTGCTTACCATCGATCAACAGCATTTTTCAACTCTTCTGCACCGAACTTGCCATATTATAACAAGCCAAATGTAAACCCGGCATTATTATAAATATACAGACAGATATTTATAAATCATTTCGCAATCTCAAAGTTTGAGGGCATTTTGTCATATGACATTTTGCCATGACATCTAATTATACATTACTTTGCACTCAGTTATGACGTTTGATTTTCTATTTCATGTGTTTTATTTATTCATATGGAAACTTTTCGAGACAAGTATGAACCATAGGAAACGAATGTTAATTCCATTCAAAATTATTAAATTTCATTTTGTATACTTCATGCACTCTTTAAAGTTCTTATATATATATAATCAAAACAAAGCCAGTTATATTAACCATTTCTTTTTAGGAATGATTTTTTTTCTAGTCAAAAGAAAGAAAACTTACAACAACAAAAGTTTAGTTTATAAATTAGAATTAGTCTAAAATAATCCATTATGGCAATGTGAAAATTTAAAGCGAAAGCAGGTTAATGCAAAACAGTCCTTAATTAATTATATCTATAACATAGTAATTGTATGAAAATATGAAATATATAATTTAAATAATGTGTTTATTCTCTTTGCATTTAGAGGATTTGGTTAAAAAAATTCTTTATATGCATTCAGCTAAGCTTAAGTGAAGTATTATTTTTTTGCTACAATTATTATATATTATGAAGTTTAGTTATATTAACGTCCCGTTTAAAGCAACACAAGGGCTATTTCGGGACGGACCTCGTAATTTCAGATGACGAGGACGACACCTGAACTGGCACCCCCCTCGCCACACCAGCGGGAGGACATTTGGCCTGAGAGATTTAACGTGCAACAGACCCCCTCACACGGCGGTTCTTCGGTGGAATCGAGTCTCGAACCTGAGACCCTCCGGTTCCGAAGCCGAGACTTTACCACCGGGTCACCGCGGCCCTAATATATATTATGAAGGATATTTCTGATGGTAATATGCCTAGTTCTGCTAATAATTTAAGTTAAACTTTTATTTAAAAACATTTTATATGCTGATAAAAAAAATTTCGTTTCAATCGTTTAAAAATATTTTTAAAAGCTTATTAAATGATTTTCCTTCTTTAGTCTTTAATATTTTATCGCCTAATTTTTTTGCAAATGATATTTAAAATATACTTTTAAAACTAAGATTACATTTTAATATTTTGTCAAAATTGTACTATGTTTATTTTGGATAAATGTATCAAAGGTTGTTGCTTTGATTTTTACTTCAAAATACTTCGGAAGTCTTCCGTCATCGCTAAAATTTTAAGGTCTGACACCAATACTTGCCTACTGATATATTGTCAGCAATATCTGGTAAAAATACAGCTTTTTATGACGGGAGATAGAGTAGCATATAAATTGTGAAATTATATCCTCGGCTTATACTTTTGTATTATGAGAAAAATAATTTTTGTTTGGAATACTTTCAATATTCCTTCTGATGAATATGTTGAAACATCTCTTTGTTATGCATTATCTTTATCAATATTATAAAATAAAATTAATTATATAATCTGCATTACTCTAATCTCAAGTATCATAAAAACAAATTTTTACTACTCTGGTTTCTATCATGATAATTTATAGTATTAAAATTTTAATCTGTAGAGAAATGATTGTTTTTAAAATTATGATGTTACATTTATATATGAATATCGCCTTTTCTGAATTTAGAAAGGGAAAAGCAATTTGGACAACTGTAGTTAGAAAAAGAACCATAAAAATGAAAAACATGATTTAGTTCTTCATGACGTACGCTTAAATCTAGTCATTCATCCAACACTTCGCCATAAGAGCACCAACTTGGATGGCTACAAGACAGTTAGTATTGAAATAGCAAAAAAACGTCCAGAAAATTCAAATTTGATAGTCACAATCGGTAAGTTAGATCCGATTTAATTTATTTTAACCCTTAGTACTCTTATTTAACCTTTGGTGATTCTCATTCACCATTCAAGACAGTATATCATTTTAACTTTTTGTTCATTTATTTTTCAATTTCGATTTTTAAAAACGTCTAAAGAATGGTAAAAAGATGTCAAATAATTTTTCAAAGAAAGTCAACTTAAAAAATTATGTTTATTTTTCATAATAATAATAAAAAAAACTTAGTATTATTTGAATAATTATATATCGAATTACATTTCCGCTACAAATATTAACATTTAAAACCAAATATGATGAGAAAGTCAAACCATTCTATAAACCAAATGTAATTATAGGAAACGACGAAACTTAACCATAGCTATAATTTAAGTTATATATAGTTAATGTTCATAACATAAAATAAATACTAATACAATTTGAATTTGGCATCAGAATGCTTTAAAACATCTCTCATTTCATTGAAATGTAACAACAATTAATGAAATAATTTTTACATCATCGTAAGTTCTTATATTCCGTTATCTTTGCTTCTTTTATTGGAACTATTTTCATAAATGCAAACTCCAAGGTGCTGAAAACATCAAGAAATTACAATAAAAATGAAAATATCGCCCTCCACCTTTGATGTGAAAACTGTTTACTTAATCAAACTGTTTTTCTTTTTCTTTTCGAACCAATTTCAGATGTCTTTAAAGTTATAGGTAGGACGTTGATAATAGCTGAAAAGAGAGAATTGTTATGAATTCAAAGATCGATTTAAATCATTAACATCTACTAATCAGAAGGAAAAATAATATAGTAGAAACAAAATTATGGTGCTAATTTTAGAAGTAGTGTATAGCTTCTCGTCAAGAGCTCTAAAATCAGTGAGAAATCTCAAACTCACCTAAAGCTCGCCATTGAAATATTAATATATCATTTTTAGAAATCCCGATTTTGGATAAAAATCAGTTTAAAAATTCAGTTTCGGATAATTTTTTTTTCATTCATCCCTGGCAATAATATTGGAGAATTGAAACTGCGTTTTAAATAAGTTTTTTTTTTCAATATGATTGAAATCAAAAGTTAAGATAGGAGCATTTTTGTAGGGGCAAAATCACATACCAAATTTTGCATAGTTAAGTCATTCAGTTTTTGAGTCCTCATATTTATATGCTTTTTATAGTAAATACCAACAGCCATCAATATTCTGGACATATTTGGCTCCAAATTTGATTGGTATCTATGTTTTAGACCACACTTACAGCCAAACACATGGACTTCCTCTAAATGGATTGCGTATTAATAGAAATTTATGAATTTGGTGTAAAGACTGTAAATTCAATTGCTTCTATCTAGCCTAAATTGTTTATAATTATCGTTTTCACAGAGACTTAATGTCAAAATGTTTTGAACTCAATGTGGTCAGGAAAGAAGAAATTTGTCAAAATTTTGAGTTTGCATTTTTTTTACCGTGTATGGGCATGTAAAAATACATCAAATTAGGTCTAAAAATTTGGTATAAATTCTTAAAGTTAAAATTGTAAATTCCTTGACAATTTTTAAATCAAATGCTCAGTGGGTCAAGGTTCAAGTTAATTATTCAACTCTTTTTGCTGTATTACGAATCTGAATTAAAACATCACACATTGTAAAGAACGTAACACTATCTAAAGTATAATTTTACTCCTGAATATTATTTGATAATTTATAAGATAAAAGGTTTAAAATGACTCAAAAATACATACGTGTAATTGTTAGCTTTGACATAAAAGCTGCATGCACAAGGTACATTCCGCACTGGTATTCTACAGTAACCGTTTGCTTTTTTCTCTTGGCATTCACTCTGGCAAGTTGCATTTTCATACTTTTCGCAATCAACAACGGGATCACAATGGCAATATGCCTGATTTCCTGGGTAGAGCACACAATGCCCTCCAATATAAATACTAAATTGCTTCTTTAAGCAAAGCTCGTTACAAGTTTCAGCATACCCCGGAAAGATTTTATCGCATGTAGGAGCTTCTGTAAAAAAGGTATACAGTTATATTACTTTATTATTAAAATATAGTAAAAAAAAATATCATACAGTTTATTTAATACTCTAGATGTTACTCACTATATATATTTAGGACATCGATAAATAAACAAAAAAAAGTAAAGCAAAGGGCAAATAAATGGGTTTTTTAATCAATTAGCCATTTATCATAACATGAAATATCTTTTCATATTCTGTCCTATTACAATGTATACTAGAGAACGCTGATATCCGTGATATAAATATATTATGGTATCTTATAAGTTTCTTTCATATTTCTAATATGAAATTAATACATAATATTTACTATTTACGATATTATTTATTTTGTTATATAAGAACCCTTTTGCTCTATTACTTTCTACCATCTCTCAGAAATCCTCATAACGCCTTCTTTCCAAAATTGTTGTGTTTTGTACAAGAAACAATCCTCGAGGCGTGCTTTTATTTCGTGGATTTAAAGCACTTGTCAAGATGAGAATTTTTTAAGGACGGAAAGTAGTAATAATCAGATGGAGTGAGATCTGGAGATTATGCAGGATGCTGCAAAACATCCCGAACACCCTTTAAGAATCTCTGTCTCTCTCTCTTACGACTCTGCAATATGTAGTCTCGAGTTGTCATGATGAATGTTAACGCCTCCTCGGCTCATTAATTACGACTTTTTTTGCTATGAGAGTTTTTGATCCAGCTGATAACAGCATTTCTTTGAATTTATTGTTCCGTCTTGAGAAAAGAATCACACCTTTCCAATCCCAACAAATGGACAAAATAACTTTCATGGGGTGTAGTCTCGGATTTACGATAATTGAAGGCCTGGTATGACTGAATTCGATGACATATACAACTAAGCCTGAATGTTTGCACAAGCAGAGCTAGAGGTCATTCATAGAGCAATGAGAAAGAAACTTTTGGGAAGTCTTAAAAAATATAAAGTTAAATGTTATTACTCTTGTCACATCGTCAATTTTGAAATCTTATTCTGAAGATCTACTAGTCATCAATAAAACTCCTTACAAATTCATTATGTTGTTGGTTTAAAATGATGGAAAATACGTCCATTCAATGAATGTGTTAAGTTATTTCTCCTTCAATAACAATATGACAGATAACATGCAACTTACCTTCTGTTGTTGTAATTGGAGAATCTGAAATGAGTGGGGAAGTTCTTGAAATAAGATTAATTGTAACTATGAAAATAAACTGAAAAGTTATATATATAATAAAAACAAATTAAAACTTTTCTAGATGAGATCAAAACAGCCCAGATACTTTGGAGAAAAATTTGTGTGTTCTTGAACAAATGTATTCAGATTGTTCAAATTGCACTTTTTAAAATATTTGCTTCATACCCAATATATTATTTAACACAAATAATAATCACGTCATATCCTTAATTTACAAGCATTCTGAAGTTTTATGAAAAGAGAAAACAAGGCATTTGAATCGCAATTGAATACTTGGAAATTTTAACCAATTTTATCTCTATAACACATAAGTTTTCTGAGAGTTATAAGGCCATTCTTATTTCAGACAAATAATTGATAGTCACGATTATGTTGATAAGATTAAATATTCTTGACATTAGTATTATCTGTTGTCCTTTAAGTTTTAATAAAAATCAATTTTCCTCTTTCTAATCTCATACATCAGAGAGCAGGTAATAAATGTAAGATTGCCGATGAAGGATATTTGATGATTTTTCCATTTTTCCCAGTTAATCTATGACCTTCATTGGGACATTTTATCAGTTTATCGCAATAAAACTCTGCCTTCTTTTTTATTCCAAATAAGCAAAACGATGCAATAATTTGACACAACCTTATTATTGTTGTTGTTGGTGGTGGTGTTGTTGTTGATGATGATGGTGATGTTATTGTTGTTGTTATTATTGTTATTGTTGTTGCTGTTATTAAGGAAACTCTTGTATTTATATTTGGGATGGTGAAATCGAAAAAAGCTCTTTTCACATTCATTCAATTAAAATACTTAAAACTGTTATCAAAAAACCCAAAAAGAGAAGAATGGAAGTTAATTTTTTTTATAAATCTGAATCTCAAAGGAAAGATAACATACATGTATTGCATTCATTGCCCACCTATTTTCTCTAAGATATAATTTATGAAATGGTTTGTGTATCAAGTATCCAAACTTTTATTATTCATATAAGAGCTATAAAAACTATGATAAATTTCCTCTCAATACTTAAATCCTATTTGGTTAAATAATACATGATATTTTAATATAATAAATGCGTCTCTAATGGCAAGGAAAACCATTCGTAGAAAAGTTTGCCCTCCTACTGGTGTGGTGATGGGGGTGCCAGCTCCTGTGTCATCCTCGGTATCTGACTGTGGTTGAAAATTACAAGGTCAGTTCCAAAATAGTTCTAATGTTGCTTTACACGGGACGTTAATATAACTAAACTAAACTAACTTGTAGGGAAGTTGTTAGACCTATTAAGCTGGCATCGTCTTAACTTTTTTATCAGCATATAAAATGTTTTTTAAATAAAAGTTTAACTTAAATTAATAGTGGAGCTAGGCATATTACCATCAGAAATATCCTTATATGATATATAATAATGTTTATTCCTTTTTACTGTTTCATATCCGATGAAAAATCTTTCGAACTCAATATTTTGATGACTCTCCATATTTTCAGATATTCTCAGTTAGAAAAAACTGTCTATGTCTGTCTATGATTACATAGATTAAAAATGTATTCAGCTAGATAGATGAAATTGGATATGTTGTCCTTACAGTAAAATAATACATTTCTATCAAATTTTGAAAGAAATATACTGAGAAATGAAAATAATACATTTATCGATGCATTTAATCAAATCTGATTCACTATTGAAATTCTTTTATATTCTTTGCCATGCCTTCCCTTACATAAAATGTACGGCGAATTTCTTTAAACTATGCAATACTTTCCGCTAAACAAATATTAATATGATAATTTCTGCTATCATATCAATATACAAATATGCCACTGAGGAGAAAAAATGTAAGAGAAACATAAATTAAAAAAGGGATACAATGAACAAACATAAAACTAACATTTCTTATTAGAACATGATGAACTGGATTTTACTTACTTGTAGCTGGAGATGAGTCTTGGCAATATTTGTTTAGCTTTTTGGAGACGGATTCTGAATTAAAAAATAGCATTCTTATAATATCATGCATTAAATACAGAAAACAGGAAAAAAAATTAGCTTTTGAATATAAAAAAAATAAGTTAGAGAAGAGAACCATTATGAAAAGTTTTGGTACTGTTTATTACACAAATAAAATATATAACAAAAAAAAATAAATCTTCCAAAAGCAACTGCTTTTTCTTCAGCAAATCTGCAAACTGAATAAAATTTTAAAATTAGATATTAAGTTTCAGTACTATAGAAGTATACTATTTCTGTACCATTCCTAAAATATTTGCAAATTAAATTTTGAATATTTAATTCAAAATTAAATTTTTATAAATAATGAAGAAATAAGTATTTTCATGTTCAGGAATAATATACTTATTAATTAAAAATTTCTATCACAAAGATATGGAGCAACACTTTTGCCATCCACCCAATTATTTTCCCTTCAAAATAGTTTTTTTAAAAACGATACAATTTATCAAACCTGATTAATGACGTACTTTGAAAAGCAACACTTTAATTTGAAGAAAACTCGATATAATAAATTATTTTATAATTGAATATAAAATATCAGGGAATTTAGTAATAGAAGTTGAGAATAAGGGACTTATATTACAATGGAATACATAATTTTAAGGGAATAATACATTATAAATGAATACATATGCTTTTATGATGCAAAATTCTATATTTTCCCTCATAAAAAACATAATGTATGAAATATAAGTTTTTGTATCATTAGACATTTTTATTGTATGTTTTTGTTGAATAGTGATGATGCACGTAACATTCAATCAGTTACAAACGAAAATAACATTTCCAGCTTGTTATTCAAAAGTAATACTGGAGTGTTACTTAACTTAGCAGTTGTTACCATCTATTTTATATTTATTTTTATCCTAAACAAAGCAAAATTCCGAGGAAAAAAGCTCCTGGAAAAACCTTTTCATGGCTGTAAGATCTTGTCTAAATATTTTTATTGTACATCATTATTATTTCAGGCTTGTGAGAAATAAATGTGTAATATACACTTAAATAATAATTATTTTTACATCAGTTATAAATTGTAAGAAGTTTTATTCTTATGAATTTCATATTTAAAGAATTACAATACTTTTATTTTTACATCATTTTTTATTAACGTGAATTTCAATTATTCTTACTTACTGAAAGATTTTATTGTCGCTTTGCATGCTGCCTCAGCCGCCTTTAGCGATGAATCTTCTACAATATAACAAAAAAATTAAATATATATAAACGAATACTACTTGTATTTTTTTAATAGTATTTGATGCTCATGCCAGTATTACATAAAACATAGATAGATTTATGTCATTCTTATAAACATTTTGAATAATTCATAGAAAATCGAAAATTGTGGCTATTTCCTTCAATTTTTATAATTTTATTACAAATATATATTCATGTCTTTTTTTTTGCTTTAAATTTAAATATAATCAGAAAACTCAATATCTAAATTATGAAAGAAATTATTATATAATATCCATGTTGTTCTTCATAGTTTACAATGTGATGAGAAGTATTCCTTTTTACATGTGTAAAAATACATCACTAATATTTCCTTGAAGATATTAGACTTTTATATTGTTGAAGAAACCTAGAAACTATTCACAAATCACTCAAAATTTAAATATCATCAAATAAGATCAGAAATAAATATAAAATTTTTTTGCCAAAAATCATTCCGGAATTCCTTATTTTCGGGTACCGTAATTATTACTGCAACCTATTTGTGTTAGACCGATTTCTAATTAATAAAACACTGTCTTAACTTCTAAAATTATTTGTTATAAACAATGCTCTTTCGAAAATGATTGTTTTAAAAAGTATAGTTATGCGCCAGTTTGTATTCTGATTATCGTTGGTGAAATAAATAGACCAATTTAGAGAAAAATTCAGAGCATAAAACTTTTCATAGAATCAAATGTAAGAAATATCCATTTTCACATTAAATGTATTAACAGTAGTTATGATAAAAGAAACCAGTAAGAATTTAAGTAAATTTAAAAGCATATTAAAAAAACATTATGACTCCCCATCAAAAAGTATGACTCAATACTTTTGTTCTGTGATTCAGTGAGGTGTACCAAAACCTGTATAAACAACTCCCATCACCCCCCCCCCAAATTTTCAAATTTTCTTTATTCTTCACTTTTTGTATTAATTTAAAAAGAGGCCATCTGTAGAGAAATTTTGGTATTATATTTGAAATTTAAATAACAACAGTTTTAGAATAAACTGCTTATATTGAATCAGAATTCAATAAAAATTTTAAACTCTAAAAGTTTTATTTGTCTCGTATACCTTCCATTCGTTGTGGAAGAGGAGTTTCTTTCAACAAAAATATATAAAGTATCCTGGTAGTAAGATATCTAATTCAAAGCAGAAGGGTTTCAAGTTTGAGGCCCGATTCCACCGCATAGCCATTGTGTAAGCTAGCTAGGTGCACGTTAACTCCATAGGAGCCAAACGTCCTCCTATTTGTGTGGTGAGGAAGTTTGAAGTGGGGTATACAAACTCTGATGCCATCTTCACCATCTCACCGCTATTCAAAATCACAAAGTCCATCCTAAAATATCCCAAGTGTTACTTTAAAACTGGACTTTAATATAACTAACCTAAAATAAAATTTTAATAGAAATTATCATTGTTTTAGAATTTTTTTTTCCTTAAAGACTATTAAACTATTTGCAGGATGCAGTTCTAAGTTGGAGAATTTCACTTACCTTCAAAGTGCTTGCTTCTTTCAGTTATAATTGATTACATCTCCGCTTAAAAAATGGCTTTTCTTCTCTGGAATTTGAAACCGTCCTATTAAGATCAGGTTCATACTAACACTATTAAAACGTGCCGTTTAACTATGCAACCTGGATATTGGTGTTCTTTAAACATTTCACCAGTATTAACTAGTCAATGTACAACGATTTGACATACAATACCAGTAATCACAAAACCAGCATTTCTCAACCAGCAGCATGGATATCTAGACGATTATGTGAAATGATCGCAAAAGGTACACGTAAAAAAACATGATGTTGGATAGATTGAACATAAGAGATAAAATGAAATTCTGTTGTAACAACTGATTTTTTCAATGTAATTTATGTTTTATTCAGTAAAATCAAAATAATTCAATGAATAGATTTAATATTATTTTAGAAAAATATAAAAGTTTTGAATGCATTTTTCAAATTTAAATTTATTTCATAAATTTTACCTGAAGCCTCATTTCCTGTTGAGAGGGCTTGGACCATTGGCTGGCATTTGATAATAATGCATATATTTCAATAGTCTTTACACAAAATGGGTTGCGATTTGGCATTTTTTGTCTTTTATGAGATGCCATTTCTGTAATAAATCGCGGGTAATGTAAGCAACAATCTTTGGGCTGATTGTAATTTATTCTTTTCCTAAATAAATTACTGTATTTTGAAAATTATATACTGTGAAATTTTGGAATGGGTATAGTAGGTTTCAGCATATTTATAATTTCATATTATAAATATGCTAACTACAAAAATGTGCAAATTATAATGCCTTATAGCCCAATCAAAAAGGGGTATCAATAAAAAGACTGAAAAACACTTTTTAAGGGCATTCAAAAAGCAATACTGGTTTAATTTTGCAAAAAAAAATTTCGAAACTTTCAATTACATCAAATTGTATTTGTAAAATACATACTTGTTTCTGGCAGGTCTTCACATATTTTCTGAATTTCATCAGCTGTAGTACCTAAATTTGAAATTTAAAAAAAAACATACAGAAAGGATAAAAAATTAAAATTAAATTTCTGTCAAAATTTAAGATTTTCTCACAAGAAACTTTATTAAACGAATAACAATTGTATGAGAAAATATTCTGATGAAAAATCATTTTAGAAAAATGCAGATATAATCATGTGATGCTAAATTTCGAACTACTTTTGTCATAATTCATTCTTTTCGGAAAAATAAAATTTTATTAATAGTCCTATTGTTACTATCCAAGGGTAACTTAAAAATTTAAATATGTGGAAGTCCGAATTTATCTCCCAATATTTATTTATTTTTTATAAAATTGTTTTTCAGAGAAAATATTTAGATACGACCTTACTGATTACATATGAACCTACCTACCATAATATTTCATTTGAACTGATCATTTAAATAAAAGAAATCATGAGTGCACTTAGTACAACTTGTCATTCGAATTAATCTACTATATTCCAGTATTCATTTTACAGTGTATCTAACTCTACTTATATTTTTGAGCTTGAACTCAGTTTTATAATTTTGAAAATCAGGTCCGATATGGAGTTGTAAGAAAAAAAAAGTAAAAATATGAAATATTATGACATAAATAAAATAATAAACCAAACATCGCGACTCGAACCAGTACATGCATCATCCATATTTTTCGAATCACTATCCGAACTTCGAAGTGGACGTTGAAGTAACTATTGAATATGCTTATTCTAATAGTTATCTATAAAAAATGTTTTTAATGTAAAATTGCGTTTTCAAACATTATAAATTCGTTCCAAATAAAACCTATGAATTTAAAATTCTATCCATTTTTCATTTCTGTTCATTCCCCTTACTCTCGATCTATTTTTCTTGTTCTATTTACAGCTTATCTTTACTGCCCCTTATTTTGTCTTTCAATTATGACAATTAACACTAAAGCATCTCTAATCATGCTTTAATGAACCCCACTTGATTATAAATAAGAATCCTAGGGTAGTTATTGCATTCCATGATGTTTTTCAAGTCAATCGGCATTTTAAAAGCATAGATTATGGTCCTATTTCCTCAGAATGAATCTAAAAATATACGTTGCATAAACTTTGTTTTTTATTTATTACTAGCCGCCTTTGGCGACCAGCTGGTTCGCCATGAGTAATGCGTTCTAAAATTTTCAATTAAATCACATATTCATTAGCCAAAATTTAAGAAATTGTTAAAGTTAAAAGATTCAGTTATTAGTAGTTAAAGAATCGGTAACTTTATTCGGAAAAACTTTTTGAATGTAATGCTCTAACAATTTATCGATTATGCTTCCGAAATATTAAAAATGTTCTTTTCGGTGATATTGCCAAAATGTTAAATGTTTTTTAAAGAAAGCGAAAAAGGGAAAAATTTATCGAATTAATGATACAGATATTGCAAAAGATTATAGAAATATGCCATTAAGTCGGGATTTCAATGCATATCCTGTCTAAATTCAAGCAGGTTTACTGTAAATAAAGATAATTTATGTAATTAATGATTTAGATATTGCAAACGATCATCGAATCCTTTGCCTTGCATTTATTTTTTTAGAAGATATCACATTTTATTATTTTATCCAGTCACGTGCTGAAAGTTGTATTTCTTTAGATTTGATTTGCGATGATAGTTGTTTTTTTATTGGAACTTCCGGCTTTGTTTTATTTTATTCTATCCAGTCACGTGTTAAAAAAACATGGTTAAAATATTTCTTTAAAAATTCGTTAAAAATAGAAGCTTGAGTTATACATTAAAACACTGATACCTTTAAAAAAGCTAATTTTTTTATCCTTAAATTGATGTTAAAATCATGTTTATCCGATAATATTTTCGGAAGTTATAGCTGAAAAACGTCGAAATTCCGCTTAAATTATAATTAATTCAAATTCTAATTAAAATTTCGAGAAAAGGGCTCCGAGGTGCACATTCCCGACCTCCAAGGTATACATGTACCGAATTTGGTAGTTGTAAGAACAACGGTCTGGCCTGTAGAGCGCCAACACAAACACACGCACATTGAACTTTATTATAAGTATAGACAAATAAACATTTTTATAAAGATTTTACTCAAAAATAGCTACCATACAGAGCAAATTTGGTCAAAAGTATTCAATTCCAATTTAAAATTTGTGTATAAGATTAATGCTTTAAGGATGAGATTTAAATTCTTATATCAATTTCGCATTCGTGTTTAATTCAAATATTTTAAAAACTTGTTTCCAGAAAAGTTGTGACCCAAGCAAAGGAATTTTACAATAATGGTTATTTCAAGAGCTTATTAGAACTATAAAAATTCCAAATTTATTGACAAATTCATATGAGGTTATGAAATAATATCATTATCTTGTGTCTAAAACCAATTTTGAAGTATTTAATTTTCATTTTTTAGAAAAAATTGAAATTTTTTTTCTTAATGATATACTATATGATTAAGTCAAAAAACTAAACTTAAATTTTTTTTGTTTATTTAATTTAAATTTTATGCTTTTTGTGACTTATCTTTGCTTATTTTCAAAATTAGTAATATTCCATCACTGATTTTTCTAAAAGTACCATAATATTGCTTAGAAAACTTACAGTTTACGTATTAGAATGTAAGAATTCTACCTACCTGCAGCGGTCTTAACTCTACACATTATACTTTCTACAAATGGCTTCAGAGAGTTATCAATTCTTATATTTCACTTTATAGAGCCGCCAAGTCTTATTGATTCTATTTAACAAAAATTAGAAATTATTTACAAAAAATATTAAAAACTGAAATTAGTTAATGATGCCAAATTAATTTACAAGTATGAATTTTTTTCCATTTGGTGGATATTTGGTTAAAGAAGAAGATATTTTTTTATATTTCATACTGGAAAATATGGTCACTTGATGAAAAATAAATTAAATGATGAATAAGTGAAGAATAATTAAATAGCACAAACCAAACCTTACAACTTATTCAACAATAATTAGAGTTATATTCTAAACAGTTAGAAAAAAACCAAACTTTTGTTTTAAAAATTATGAATTTTTAACAATATTAAAGGGGAAAAAAGTAAAATTTATGAAATATTACACATTTTCTATCAAATTTTTTAACTTTACAACTGTTGTTTCATTTCTTTATTTTTCAATGAAGAATCAAATATAATTCTGCTTTGCTCTCTCAAGAATATTTCTTACTGCATAAAACATTTCCTGAAATACTTATTTCTATGAAAAATATATAACAAGTAAATTCAATTATTATTCTTAAGCAATAATTTAATTATTAATGCTTAAATTAATAATTATTCATACTTCTAAAATTTATACCATCATAAAACTGTTTATATAGATTTTTATGCTTTTTAATTATTTTGCACAAAGCATTTTAAATAAATTTTTCGTGTAAACAGTGATTAATTTCCCAAAACTTCTAAAAAAGGCTTCATAAATTTATTAAAATTTAAACCTTTTTATGATTGGAACAATTAGAATTTTAATTAATTGCCGGGACCATTAAATTAGTCAATGGTGTCTTATTCTCAAAATTAATATTTTATCGAGAAAATTTTTTATACATTTTTGTATAGTATATAGGAAACTAATAAGAAGAAATTCAGGATTAATCGATTTCTTACACTTTAGTTACTATTCAACATTTCTGAAATAATATAGAAATCCTTTTGCGTATTGGTTATGCTTTCTCGAATCATTTTTACAATCAAAATGGAATTAACAATTTTAAAAAATTCTTCCATTGGCAATGTTTACAATTCTGTAATAAATTTTTAAGCATTCTATACATCTCATATTATGAGGAAAAGATTCCCTGTTTAAACTCACGTGAATTTGTTCTCAAAACAAAAAAGAAGAGTAAAATGCCGAGGACCTTCATTCTTCCTAGAAATAAAAGAAATAATTATGTGTTAGTATCAATATACTGAACTTGCAACATACTTTTACCAAAATTCATAATATATTCATATAAAAACTTGGGCGTTGAGGCTTCCTTATCTATTGAAAACCTCTAATAAAGATTAAGTTAAAAAATATGTAACAGAGAAAACTAAGTGTAATTTATGACTGGGGGTTCGATACTTCTCTTTGATAGTTTGAGATTGATAAAGATAAAAAAAAATTTTCCCTTCAAAAATTTGTGTTGTTATTGCTTATCCGCCTTGAATTGGACTCCAATTCATATCAAGCATTAAATAGGGAAAAAGGGATATAGTATCTTCGGAGGGTAAGGACTCCTGAGCACCAGAAGGCAGACGTCTGTTTTTATCTCATTTGGAAATGACAATCAAGACTCGCTTGCAGTGTCCTTTTATCCCTTTTAACAAGAGGGCTTTTTCATACACCTCACAGAGCACAAGGTCGGAATAGGGATTTCAATACCGGTATAATGAATACTGGTATTTTGAGCCATTTATACAACTTTTTAATACCGGTATTTTCAAATTTAAATAACGTTTTTTCGGTATTTACAAGAAATATTTTGAATGGTCTCCATTATATGCCCAGGGATCACCAACACAGCAAAATAGAACACGTTTTTGTTTATATGTCTTCCTAACGGGCGAAAAAAATTAGATTGTGAATACAAAGTTACATCGTACAATTAAAAGAAGTGATTAAATGCTGTTTGACAATGGATTGAAAAACCAATCCTAACGCTTCGCACATTTGAGCATGCGTTAGGATGGGCTTAATTCAACAAAACAGGGATGAGAGGAGGAGATGCTTACATTGAGAAATAAAGAATCGTGGATAAGATAATTAGTAATACAGAAAAAAGGTATTAATGCACAGTAAAATACTTCAGAGCAATTTTTATTTAATATAAGGAACATAAACATTAAATTATTAAGAATAAATGAATAATTACTGTTCTTAAAGTTTGGTCATTGCTTTTTTAAAAAATAATAATGATCTTTTTTATATTAAAATGGTTCTTTTTATATGCTGTTGATTTTTTCCAGAAACATTTTAATTTCCCGTTTTCTGCTTCTTGAGCATTATATTTAATGATATTATGTAAAATTTTCTTCGTACCATTCCTGAAAGCTTTTTTATTACTTTTGGCTACAAAAATCAATACGAAACTCTCTAACAAAACCGACAGATAAAACATAGAAATACCTGTGTTTTCTTTCCTTTTCCAAAATTTCGACTCCTGGTATTAGAACCCGTTCCCGGTATTAGGATCTAAAAAATACCGAATACCGGTATTGAACTTCTGGTCCAATACTATAATCCCTAGTCGGGAATAACAAGCATGTCCGAAACAGAACTCTAACCGGGACGCGCAGATCACGAAATGACACACTCTACCTAGGCCAAGATGCTGGCTCAAAAATTTATTGTATCAATAAGTTATTCCAAATTATTGAAGTGTAGTAAATCTTACATCGTAAATCAATCATAATTAAGAAACATTATATAATTTAAACTTCACATCGTTTATTGAGAAACGTAATTACTGCTGTTTTAAAACTTTATACAGTCTGGAAGGAATCTTATAAACAAGACTAATTAAGGATAATTAATACAATACATGGTGATTAAGCCTCAGTGTCATAGTTAATACAATACATGGTGATTAAGCCTCGATCTTCAAATTTTCTGAAAAATAAATGAAGATTTATTTTAACAGTTTCTTTTACAGATATTTTTTATACTTTGGTCTATTATTACTCTTACTATTTAAGGTATACGAACACGTTGAAAAAATCGATTTTCTCTAAAAATGCCTTTTTAAATAAAAAATTCTTTTATTGGATAGACCGGTCTTTGAGCTGGTTTACTTTTGTCTCATCGTTAATTAGAAATCAAGATATTAAAATTTTCGTAGTTATTGGTGAACCGGAAGTGGACATTTAAATAATCGGAAACACCGATTTAAAGAGCCAAAAGCATGTTAAAAGTTTGTATAAACATAAATTTAATTTTCAATACAAAAAATTTTTTGCACAGAAAAACGTAAAATGCCACTGAGTTTCAATGGTGTAGAAATTTATATTTTAAGTTGTCTTTGTTGTTGTGGCTTATCCCATCTGGTCGACAGTAACATCAAACCAGATCCCTGAGCCCGAACGCCTTCAAACAATATAACACGACCTCAGCTGGCCTTTATTAAAACTGATGTAGTCCAAAATGTGGGCAGGAGCAGCTTGAATCGCATTTTGAACATATGGGATAACCTTTTTGACCCGTCGCAGGATGTTACTAACAAGAGCGCACCTGGAATATCTTAGGCAGCTTGCTTTGGAAACTATCGATAAAATCCCTTGTGATGCCTTACAGACCTATACTGGCAGCATCATGGGTAAAGACGCTTTTTCGGATAGTGGAATTTTTGTTAAAAAAGAAAATAGCATTGGGATCTGTGCAAAAAAAAAACTGATGACTGCTCAGTTTTAGGTGCATAACTAATAGCTATTGAGGAGGCTTTGAGATTTTGTTTAACTGTAGTGTTTGCACTGACATTTAGAATCTGAGTGACGGTCGAAATTTCATTCAGCATTTATCTGAATGGTAGAAGCATGGGGACCGCACGACCAGGATCATTGTCCAGCTTTTGAATCGCTTGATTTCAAACGTCAAGATCATCTTTCAGAGGTTTTCGTTTCCTTTGAATGTGCATGGAAATAAAATTGCTGATGATTTGGCCCGAAAAGGCAGCCTAATAATACTGCTCCTGGTGTATCCCTTACTTTTTCAGAAATCGCCACCCGAGTCAGGCAAGATCTATCTTTTTTCTTGGAGGAGGTCCTCCATACGAAAAGTCACCCGGGAGCTATTTTAGTCGGGATTGGGAACAGGCGCGATCAGACAATTCTCGATTTCAAAGTGCAGATGTCTTTGTTGTGCTTCTAACTCTCATATTAGTGGAATTAATGTTTGTAATATATTTTAACTGAGATTTTATGGGATTACTTATTGTCCTTAAAGTTTTAGAGTGCATTCTAGTGCCAGTATGGGTAGAGCATTTGCTGAGCTTGACAAAAATAGAATAAATGAATGTTTACCAGATGCAAAAAAAAATTCAAATAAATGAATAAAATGTTTAAAAAAGAATTATTAAAAGCTGTGGAGGAAGGAGATATGAAGTATAAATATGGTAAATTTTACGTGGGTACACACATAGATTATTATTAAAACATGTCACTGAATATTTTAAATGCCTTTTTCGCAATATTGATTTTTAATTATATCTTATTCACTTCTAATCAAATAACTCAAAATATAATTATTATATTTCTATGAAATTTGGTGGAATTTGACTTTATGCTATTTTCTAGGAATTTAAGAGAATTTATATTGTGTGTACATTCCTTTTTATTGTTTGAAAAACAGCGTCATAAATTTACTAAAAATTTTATGATAAATATTAGACTGGCTCTAAAATTTTTAGCTATAATAATAACCATATGCTTTTTATTCATTCCCTAGAGAAAACTATGTAGTTTATTTTGGTATAAGTTTTGTTCTGATAAAAGTAATAGTTTTTGGTGTAGCTAATTTGAAGTTTTTGTAGAATTTGCTTAAATGTAAGCTATGTATTACCGGTTTTCAAAAATTATTAACATTTATTTCAAATGTTGACATTCTGTTGTTAATCTTTAATAGTTTTAAACCCAGAAATATAATTACGTATGTCCGCACCGTGTTTTTTCTAAAAAATTGCTCAAAACGAGTTTGGATACCTTAATGTAGTTTAAAAGAAACAAATAACAGTGAAACTAACGAGGATCACTTACTTATCTTCTCCGTTGCTGACACTTTCGTATGTTGCGGATGGAAGCTCAAATCTTTCTTGCAGAGCAATAAAGTTTCTTGCTTGATCTACACGGAATGTGCCACAGCTTTATCAATATGCTCACAGCTGTCTCCTATTTTTGCAAGTAACGCAATGTTTGAAATGAATGAAAAGTGGATTATATTGCATACCGATCTGTCTTACATCAAAAATTGTAAGCCTCTTGAAGCGGAATTTATTTTTTGTGGTCTTCAAAGAAGTTCTCTATGAGCTGAAGCAGTTCAGAAATATTTTTATGCGAGATGCATCTACGTTTGATTATGTCATATAAAACGTGTCCAATAGCTTATTACTGAATATATCATTAAGATAAGCTGCAAATGTCATAATACGCAATGCCCAAGAAATAATCCACCGAATTACAAAACTCTTAAGTAGCTTTAATCACATGTGGAATTTTAAGAAACAGCTGAGCAAAACACTTGCACTTCGCTGGATTATACTTCTAAAAAAATGTGCTTTTCCGCAATCATTTTTGGATAACGTCAAATCATTTTGGTTCATTATACTTTTATAAAACACGTCCAAACATTTGCTATTTGAAAAGGGCTGAAGTAGTTCACTTGGCTAAAAACTTTAGGTTTTTTTACTAAGCAGCGCAAACGTATAGTGTGGGCAAAAGGCTTGCACTTATACTTTGAATTAAATTTTTGCCATACATCCAGAAATATAAACATGTGCAGTCTACCAAAATTCGAATTGTAAGAAAATTTGGTTTTAAAATATATTTTTAAAAAATTAGAGTGAAATAGTAAAAATCTATCGTTATTTATAAAATAAAAAAGTAAAACCGAAAATTTTGTGGAGAACGGCATTTAGAGAATTAATGCTCTAGTACAGAATAGAGAACCGGTACAGGACATCGGCGTGTTTTACATAGAGTAGGATATGATGTTTTTTCAATCCAGGTTTTAAAAAACCAGTGTTTTTAAAATAAATTGTAACATTCATAAACCGGTTTTAAAAATAAGAAAATTGCTTTTTAAGTAATTTTGGCACATTTAAAAAACAATTTTTAAGATTAAGAAAACAGTTTTCCAGAATTCCCGGATATTCTTCTTTAAAAAAGTGAATATCGTTTGAGACCAATTCGTCCAGTAGCAAAAAGCTTAGGGCGACGAGATGCCAATTTATTAACAAGTGAATGCATATTTCAATTTCTGTTAAACGAATAAGAAAATTTAAACACTGAAATAAATTTGGAATTATGATTTGATTTAGAAAATGAATTTAAGAAAGAAGGCAAGAGAAATTCTTTTATTGTATACACAAAATCCACAAAACATTCTTAGTTCAAAAAATCTAGTGTTCTCTCTTTGGTTTCAAAAACTGAAATTAATGAGGAAGAATTTTCGGAGGAATCACCTTGTATCTGTTTTCTTCGACGTCGAAAAGGCGTACGATCGAGCTTGGCGCTATGGCATACTTTCAACGCTTTTTAACCTCGGTTTTAGAGGAAACATGCCCATTTATTAAAAAAAATTTTTATATCGTCGAATGTTTCGGGTTCGCATTGGAAATTTTTATTCTCGACATTTTAGTCAATCTGAGTGCGTGCCACAGGGCAGCGTCCTCAGTGTTACACTTTTTATCGTTCATTTTAGCCAGGTCCTTAATAATTTATCACCTTCTGTTCATCGAAGTCTATGTTGCCGATTTGCAGATCTCCTGCGAAGGTAGTAACATGCGTTTAATAGAAAGACAGCTGAAGAATGCAATTAACAAGCTACTACATTGGTGTGATAATAATGGGTACACTATTTCTCCTGAAAAGTGTCGGTGTGTCCACTTTTGTAGGAAACGGGACATTCATTTAGATCCAAATGTTCATGTTCGCAATATCCCTATTCCAATAATACCTGAAATACATTTCCTAGGAGTTATTTTTGATCAAAAACTCACCTTTCTCTCTCATACTTAGTATTTATGGAAGAAATGTGAAAAATCTTTGAATATCCTAAAAGTGCTCTCCAAAACTTCTTGGGGGGCAGATAAAACCTCTCTTCTCCGTATCTACGAGGCAGTCATTCTTTCCCGTTTGGATTATGGATGCATGGCGTATGGTTCTGCTCGTTCATCTGTTTTAAGACGATTGGATACCGTCCGCCATTCTGCCTTGCGAATATGTTCTGGAGCTTTTCGTACTTCACCCATAGAAAGTCTTTATAATATATGT
Organism: Argiope trifasciata; assembly: GCA_026543055.1. Lineage (NCBI taxonomy): Eukaryota > Metazoa > Arthropoda > Arachnida > Araneae > Araneidae > Argiope > Argiope trifasciata. The sequence goes on from JAPMOQ010025968.1 coordinate 2,614,853, forward strand.
CACCAGCTACCGTTGCATCTTAGACGTAAGAAAGTTTCATCCTTATATTTTTAAAGTTCCGAGTCTGTTCCGAATCATCCCATAAGTCAAGTAAAACTTCCAGTTAGTCTTCGCATACTCTATGCCGCTCGCATTTATCACATTTTGCCTTTCATCGAGAGAGTCAAAGAATTTCTGCCCGAGTCGGAACTTGCTGAAGTTTCTATTAAGTCAGCCGATTTGTCGTTCTTCCCTCCTTGGGATGTGCCACAGGTTTCCTTCTTTAATCCCTTCGTTAGATTTGATAAATCCACAACAGCGTCAGTAGTTTTCAAGCAGCTATTCCTATATCATCGTTGTCAATATTCAACTCTCACACCAATTTTTACAGACGGCTCGAAGTCGGATGGTTATGTCAGTTGTGGCATTACTATTCCATCCAAGACGGTGAGCTATCGTTTGCATAATTATTGTTCTATATTTACTGCTGAGCTGTTGGCAATTCTTTGTGCACTTCGGGAAATCTCCTCTGCTAATCAACGCAATTTTATTATATACACTGATAGCATGAGTGCCTTAGAAGCACTATGCCATTATGAAAATCAGTTGCATTTATTTGCCCTAGAAATACTGACCACTCTGCACTCTCTCAGAAATAAGGGATTTAACATACTTTTTAGTTTTGATCCAAGTCATGTGGGAATATATGGTAATGAAGCGGCTGATGATACAGCTAAAACGGCTACTTCTCTTTTGTCAAAAGAACTGCCATATGGCGATGCAAAGAGAACATTAATTAGACATATCTTTTCAACTTGGCAGAGGAGTTGGGACCTGCATATCCATAATAAATTGTATTCCATCAAACCTTCCATTGGATTGTGGCTAGTCCTCCCTATAAGAGAGTTCGATGTCAAATTGACTCGACTCCGTATAGGATATACACGTTTCACACATAAGCACCTCATTTTTGGAGAAAGCGCACCCTTATGTTCCACTTGTCATACTAATGTTACTGTTAAGCATATTTTGATCGAATGTTCTTCTTTTAATTCCCATCACCAAATTTATTTTAATTCCTTATCTGTTACCTTGCGTGACTTGATGGATGAAAAATACCATCCAAATCTTTTTAATTACTTGTAAGCTATTTGTTTTTTACAATATATTTGATAACATTTGCTCTTTGCTTACATTGGAAATTTTCTAGCAATGTTCCCAATTTTACCTGTTTTACGCTAAAATCGTTCTCTTTTAATACTCATGTGTTTGATACATTTCATATGGTTTCAATAACTTACGTCTTCTTTTAAAATCGTGTTGTTTTAAATGTCTGTTCTAATTTTACCATATGCTTGGCACAGTTTGGCCAGGTGTGGCTCTTGCGCCAATAAACCACACACAACCAACCAACCTGTCTGTCCTAAAAAGATGTGAAGTGAAGTGTAGAAGAACAGATGCGCTGGGGTGAAGCTCATGATGTTTATTAAAAAAAAAAGTGCGCTTCATTTATCGGAATTCTGAAGAGAACTCTATTAAGCCAAATAATAATTGAAAGTATTCCTAAATATCTCAGACAAATGAACCTTTAATTACCTTGTCATGATGCCTTTAAGCTAAAAATTAATTTCCTTAAAAAATCAGTAACAGCATACAAATCTCTTATTTCTCCCACAAAAAATTCGTGTTTTTCTCCAAAATTTAGCCAATCATAACCTATACAAGCCACAAGCTGACATCAAAAATGTTTTTCAGCTGGATTCTTATAGAAATTATTTACAGTCAAAATTATATCTGAACAAATATGCATAGGAATTACGCTCTTGGAAAGAATTTTGGATATGAACAACTTATTTTGAAAGTGATACTAATATTTTTTTTCTTGTTTTGAGAAAATTTCGGCCTTTAATAATCAATTGCTATGCAATTTCTTTTATTGGTCAATTTTAAATCCAACAAACCATCGCAAATTTCTAAAATGTTAGATATTAACTATGAAAGAAGAAATAGCAACATAGAAAGTTTAGTTAAACATACACTAATTTAATCTCAATTTATATATCTTATTTCATTATGACCTATCAACGCTTTCAAAATAAGCGGTCCTTGTTATCATGTGAGTTCAAGAATCGGACAAGCGTACAAACATTATACCTATATTTTTGTTCTTCGATAAGGGTAAAGAGAAAGTATCAGATATTTTTATAAAGATAAATTCCCCTATAATAATATAATAAAAAATGAAAAAAAGTTATAAACAATCTAAGCTAATCTGTCTTTCTTTTACAAAGTCATGTGTATTTGTAAATGATTTCATAACAATTTTTGCTCTTCTTCAATGATGATTTTTAAATGTTTATCATTTCCAATAATAATATTTTTTCCAAAAAAAGGCTCTTCATAAAGATAACTATGTAGAGAATAATGATTTCAGATTTTTTTTAATTGGTAAATAAATCCGAGACTTATATATTATCTGAAGGTAAAAAGCAAACAATTTTTATTCGGAGATTTTACTGAAACTATCTTTTTCAGTCTTTGAAGATTAATCGCTGGCATGCGGTTAATACTGAAATACGAATATCAAATGTGCATTTTGATTATTTTTTCTGACAGTTTGATATAGAATACGTGTAGTTGTAGAAATTTCAATTATTTTATCTACTTCATCAATGACTTGTCGCTTTTACATGCATAAGAAAGTACAAAACGATGCATAGTAAACTTTTGACAAATTTGGTTAAAATTTGAAAAAAGTAATCCATATTTTAAATACTAAAACTGTGAGCAAAATTTCATTTACCTTTGTTTCTGCAATTTTCAATTCTTTCTTTTATATATATCTGCAAAAGTGCAGACCGACAAATGATCAACGCCTTCATAGATTTGATTCTTACTTTGATTACAGTTTATATACTGATACTTCTTCTTCTTCTTGCATACAGCCGACCACCCCACCACCACTGAACATAGCAGAGGTGGCAGGGTGGATTATAGATACTAAATGCGAGTACGAAATTTTATCTATCTATATTTTGAGTTTTGTAATCATAATGTTCAGTTGCTCTAAAGCAACCAGATGTACTGATATTTTCTATAATGAGAATATAACAATTTCGTAATGCGTAATGACAGTATACCAGTAAATGAATTCATTTGTCATGCCTAACATAATTTTTAGTTATTTTGTTCACAAAGAGAAAGAAAGTATGATTCCAAAAATGTGTTTTCAAAAATTAGACTGGTCTAAAGCGTAGGGATTCGTCAAAATTTCAAATATATTTTAAAGTTTACAGTATTTTCTCTTAGTATAACGTCTTATACAAGAATGGAAAAATGGAAATATAATAAATTTTAATAATAATGTCTGTACTCTCTCTGAACGCGTTAAAGTTATCCGTCAATGCTTAAACAACCGCCTAATGCTTTACCAAAATTCTACCTATGTGGAAGGATGCAACATCGTCAGAATAACTATAATTAAAGATAAAATGTCAAACATTTCAATTTTGGCCATTGGATACCATTTGTAAATCGGTCTCATATTCTTGAACTTTCATTAGACAAATACGTATTTTGAAATAATTAAAATATAGAAAATATTTATTTAATTTTAGAACAATTTTAATTGAGATTTTCATAAAAATCGCAGGTTTTCGTATAAAATTTTCTGGTAACAGCTTGTTATTTGAGAGGGGAAATATCATCTGCTGTTTTAAAAATTCCTTCTTGTGTTCCATAAAAAAAATAATTAATTCTCACTACAAATTAAACCTAGAAAATAATGATTTTTATTATATAATATGAAATGAAATAAATGTGAAACATGATATTTTCTGGAAAGATAATGCAGAAAAGCTTTTTGCAATATAATAAAATATCTTTATTCAATAATTCTATTTTATTTAAGGCCAATATGGTTTATAAATAAAGAACATCCATTTTAATATTTTTAAGTACGTCAATTTTTTTTAAAAAAATCTCTTCTTTATCCTGCAATAAAGGAAATATTTACATATTTTTAGAACAAAAAGTTGATGAAGAATTAAAAAAAGCTTTTGAATAAATATTTCTGGCAACATTTCATTTGAAAAGAAAAATATCGTTTGCTACTTTTACATTTATTTTTGTATTAAAATGTCCCAAGTAAACAGATTATGGAATGAAGAATAAATTTTTAACTCATTCCAAAGAGAAATATTCCAATTCAATAATTGAAAAACGCTGTGGAATATATATTAACATTTCTAAATAGAAAATAAGCTACTTTATCGAAAAAAACACCCGTGAATCATCGTTGAAAAGGAAAGTATAGGAATACCTAAAAAGGTAAGTACAGTTTCAAATATTTCTGAAGTAAAATCGCTGGTAACTGATCGTAGATGCATAAATCAATGCAAAGTATTTAAATTCATATGTAACAATAATTAAATAGTAAAACAAGGTTTATAACATATAAAGCTAAGAAAGCACTATATTCGAAAGCTTTTTATAAGGCGTGTGATAAGCGCATTACAGTTCTGCATGAAAACTCTTTAACACAAATTAAATAGAAATACTTATAATCCTAGTGAATAATGAAATATAATTTTCTCTAGGTGACTGCAAAAAATGTAATTTTATTTGCTATAGAAAACGTAGGACAAAAAAATGTATAACCTACAAAGAAAGCTTCAGTAAGGAGTTTACAATTGTAGTCAGGTTCTCCAACAACAGAATATTTTAAAAAGAGAAGAATGGGAATAAATGTTATATTCTCAAAAGACGTCTGATATTTACAGAAGAAATTTCATTTTTTTATCCCAATGATATGAAAATATGAATACAAAATATGAAACTTTACTATGTCAAAGTTTCGAGTTATTCTTCATAAATGCGGCTCACATCATCAGGAAGAGCATTACTGTAAAGCTTTATTACCTTAATCAGTGAAACGCATCCACAACTGTGAGTTCCGAACAAGACAGAAGCTTTCTTTCATTTTTGGTGTATATATATATATATATATATATATATATATATATATATACATTGTTACGGGTTTTCCTCCTTATCCTTAAAACTCCGTCGGGTTCTTTTTACCTCGTATAGTGGGTGTGTATGGTGTGAGAAGATGATGATGACACACAGATAATAATCAGTCCTTTAGTAGACGACACAACACAGACGTTTATTTACAGGACGAAGACGGGACAGCACACAGACGACAAATATTTACACCACAACTATGTACAGACAATAACTATAAATTACCGAGACGAACACACAGGACAGCACACTGCAGATAGTAGTCGGCAGGCAGAAATTCCGCAGTGACAACGTCCACAGCTCACAAAGCGGCCAGACAGGATTAAGCAGGAGAGGAAATCTTTAAAGGATTCTTTTCTACACTCAGGTAGGTCTCTCCAGAACAGGTTGAAACTATTCACCGTCTCTTCTTGCCTTCGCTGCCGACTCATTACTTCGCACAACGGGACTACTCCTGAGTTCAGGTAAACTCCTTTCCCGACGACGTCACAACGGGCTACGACACACGACGCAGGCTTCGTCAGTATATGCCACATAGAGATCAGCAGCCCTCCGTTCAGAACTAATCAATTCAAGACCTCTCTCTCTTAGGTCTTCTCGGTTAATTCCACCGCACTACTTGTCTTCTTTGTTGAACACCAAACTGTCGTACTTCGGCTTGATTCCTCTTGATTCTTCTTCAGGTCTTCTCCTTTCCTTTTTCTCTGCTGCTCAGCTTCGACTTGACTTACATACCGCAGCCACCTGCCTTATATAGTGATGGAAGACGAGGCTAAACATCTTCTGGACCAATCAGGAGCATTCTGGATGTATCTCGGCTCCCAGTGGATGGATCGGGAAAATTCTCGATGTTTCGGGTACTTTCTATTTTGTCCCCAAGCCTTGGGACCTCTGACGTCACACCCATTCACTATCCAATACATATTACTGTAAATCTGAATTCCTTACGATGACAGAGCGAGAAAGAAAAAGTACACGTTCGTAACAATATATATATATCCAAATCTGGTATATCTGTACTTGTTCATTATCAGGTCCGCTTAGTCTGCCGATTGACCGCCAGAGATCTGATGTCAATTATTAATCAGTATTTATAATGCTGTTTTTTATCCTATTATATGAATTATTTTGAACTGATCCCACATCAAAGACTGTTAACTTTTAGCTCAATTCAGGAGTATAAAAGCGTTTGATCAAAAAACAGATGCTGTACTTGCATTTTCTGCGTGCTAAAGTGCAAAATTGAGTTGAAGAATTTTAAAGCTATTTTTCACTGACATTGTAGCATATAAAATTTTGAAAAGAAAGTATTAGAATCTTTAACACATTCAAACACGAGGCCAGATTTAGATCTTCTCAGTCTGAAAAAAGCTATAATATTCTTGAAATTAAATCGATTTAACTCCGTAACTCAAACCCAACAGATGAAATATGGATCATGGTCGTTGCATCAAAGTTGTAGATATTTATAATATTTTTAAAGACATTCGAGTGTTCATATTTTGCTTAAAAAAGAGGAAGAGCCAAAAAGTGCAAATTTGTCATATTTTATGTTTTTTGTCATTATAATTGGGCATCTGTATTTTAAACCCAGTCCTCAAAGATTGACTGAGTTTGATATACTTGCATTTTCTTGCTAACGATACTGTCCATCCGTTTATTTATGGTATGTGAAAACTGCAAATGAAAAATATAACCATTTAAATAAATAAAATTTGTTATGTGGATTTGTCACCAAAATTTTAGTCTTGATCCCCACCGCTACTGTCACGACAATATACAACGAAACGCATTGCACTTATGTTGAATAAGTGTGTCAGTAAATCATTGATAGATCATCCTTACAATTGTTTTCCCTTAATTCAAAATCTTAAAACATAAAATAAAAGTTGACTACATTTTTTTTTCTTTCTACATTTTTTTTTTCAATTTCATTCTTTTACACAGACCGGTACTGGCAATTTATACTTTGATGTCTCACTCACAATATTTGGGCCTAACTAGAGTTTGGCGACGACTATATTATATTAAAAAATATACAGCAAGATCTTTCAACAGCTTTGCTTCTGTATGTCCAGAAAAATAAGTTTTAAATTGTTAGCTTTCAATGTTCCCAAATAAAAATTGTGTGCAAAAATCTATATTTGTTTATGTGTTTTTAATTTCAATATTTACTTAAAGCTGGTGTTATAAGATGAACAGTATTTTTCTACTTTCAAGAGGTATGAATAAATAGAATAAATTTCAACACGTGTATCTGCTAGAATTATTTTGAGGAAGTAAAAGTTTAAGAAAGCAAATCATCTTGATGTATTTTTGTGACACATTTTAAACTTGTCTATTTTCTTGCCTTAGTTTAGGAAGAAAAGGAAAAGTAGAAAGCTAAAGTCAGTGAAAGTTTTAGTATATTTTATTATTTAAGATACAATACGATTAGAGAGGCAAAGAAAATATTAAAACGAGTCTGTCATTTAAGTTTCTGTCAAAACAAGTATCATGCATCTATGGGTATAAACATAGAATAATTTGTATGCCTCAGCTTTTAACTTTATTTCTAAATACATCAGTAATATTCAATAAAAATTTAACATTTTCAACAACATAATTTTTATATCATAAATGTAGTTTGCATCCAATTTTGCTTCTTTTTTGCTAATATGTTTTCATAAATTTAAACAATTTACAAGTATATCAGATTGCATTAATTAAAATCGTCTAAAATCAAAATAAGAATGAATGCATTGCCCGCCACCTTCAGTGCAAAATTGTTTACAAAGTCAGTTTCTTCTTCACAATTGCAGAAGTTCCAGATCTATTCAGGGAAGTTCATAGTAGCTGAAATAAGATTTAAAAAAACACAATTACTCTTGCTTTAAAGATTTTTTTAATATAATGTCTTAATAAATCAAAAACAAAATTCAAAATTTAAAAATAATCCCCACTTTCTCGCCATGTATTCTAAAACTGCTCTAATCATACAAACTCACCTGAAGCTTCTATGAAAGATTGAATTCTGTATTATCTAGATTGCCAAAGCTGGAAAGAAATCATTGGAAAAAAACAACTTTTGCAGTTAGATATTAGTTTCATGTCTGACCAAAATAATTATCGTAGAAAGCATGCTTTTTTATAAATGAACAAAGTTTATGTATACGACCAAGGATTGCATCTATGAAACATGCTGAGGAGGCTGAGTTTTCACTACGAAATCATAGGGGATCTATCAATATAATTGGTCGCATTTTTTTTTTCATTGGAATTATAGAATTGTATATACTTCTTCAACAAATGAATCTCCAATAGAAAGATCTTTGCTTAGTCTATCCATTTTCATCTATTCGAACAAGAAATTCAAAAGCGCACTAAACTTTGGGCATAAGATCATAATAATGACCGAATTTCAGGTCTGTAATTATTTATGAACTATATCAAACAAGAGACTGTATGTCTGTTTCCTGATTCATGAATGCAATATCTAAAAAAATCATCATGCTAAATCAGTAAATATTCTTGATGCCAAAATTAATAATGAACCATAAATTTTGGGCTCATTTGATAAGTAGAATTTAGTCAAGTAACATACATTTTCTTATACTGCAAATTTCAGTGCAAAATGTTATGTAAACATATAACAAGGTCTAAAAGCATGATTTAAATAATTATAAAGAATAAAAATCATTAAATGGCTTACGTGCTGTTATCAGATTCGCGTTGGAAACGACAAGCACAAGAGATATTTTTCTCAGGAATTTTACAATAGTCCTTTGAGGATTTCTTTAGACATTGATTCTGGCAAGTTTCACTTTGATAAACTTCGCAGTTCTGAACTTTGATACATTTGCATTTTGGAGAATTTCCTTCGCCGATTCTGCAGCTTCCTCCGAGATTTATATGTCTATGTTTTAAGCAATAGTCATGACATCTTTTATTTAAGATTTCGTGACACGTAATATCTGTAAAAAAGGTATATAGTCACATTAGCTTATTATCAAAATGTATTAAAAAAGAGTCCAAACAGTATATTTAATGATGCAATATCCAAAACAGAACATAATAGATTAACTATAAGTTATTTTTGACTTTTGAATAAAGAGAGTGAATGCCTTATTTTTCAACTTTAGACGTAACAATTTGCTACACTAGGAGAAGAATTATTTTTTGCAAAAAAAGATTCCAGTGGTTTATTACCGTAGGCAAAAAAGTATTTCGAACATGTTGTTCGAATTATTGGTTACCATGTAGAGTGTCTAGCCGAAACTTTTGAAATTGCAACCAAATAATTCTGTATTTTATATTTTGTTCTTAGAATGATTATGTTCAATGTGTCTTTTCGTACTAAATCGTATACATTTAATAAATTTTAATTTGATTTTTAACCCCATGTATTATATTTTTATTGATAGACACGCCTAGATATTTTATTGATACACACACCTCATTCTTATATTCTGACTTAATCTCTCCATGAAGAACTAGGTCACGTAATTTGTCACCAAGTTTGTTGCTATGGTTCTAGCTATTTTTGATTTTAATATAGGTAAAAGGACTTGGATAAAAATCCTGCATTTCGTAGAGATATTTAAAAAATTAAATTTCATAATTTTTGCATAGTTTTGCATTGTATAGTATTTTTTATTTTAAAAATACTATACCACGTTTGAAAGGATTTTATATTTGTAAGCACATATCTACAACAGGCAGCTATGAAAATAGAAGTGGGTAAAAATAACAGACTATTTCCTATATAACTATGAAATGGGAAGTTTAAAACAAAATTTCAAAATGTATAATTCTAAGAATGGGAAAGTATATGAAATGGTTACCTGATAATATTTCTTCCATAATCTGCTTTAAAATTATTACTTTTCTACAACTGAAAACTATATTTATGAATTAACTTTATAAATTAGGTATTAAAGGATTCACAGCTAGAATAGTATCATTAAAATAGCGTTGTTTCATTATTTTATTTCATGTTTAATACTGGTTTATAAAGTTTTGTTATGACGATTTTCTTAAAAGGTTCATTTCATTGATATATGAATCTTAGAAATTGTATACATCATCATTAAAGATAAATGGGACCAATAAGATTAAGTTATTACTCTTTCATAATGGACGCGAATCATGATCGTGCTTTCATACAACGTTTGGATTAAATGCAACTTACTTTCAGTTGTTGTGTCTACCGTAATTGAAGTCGTAACATCTGAAACTAATAAAAAAGGGTCTTTAAAGAAATTGTATAAATAATATATGATTATGTAAATAAAAAGTGGAAAATAAAAGCAGAACAAAAAAAATTATACAATGTAAAATTTATGTCCAATCATTCACCAAGCATGACCGAATTGGGCAATCGCTCGAAACTTCGAAGGGAGTTAGTTAGTTTTTGAGTCCTTGTAAAACAAGGCAGCCAACGGCTTGCAATAAATTTCTCAAGTAACATTTGACAAGAAGTTAACAGAATTCTAAGTGAAGTGTGGGGGCATTATTTTTAAGTTGAATCAGGAATATTTAATTTCATACCGATCGGGTTTTCCCTATTCCTAAAAAGAAGAAACTCTACAAGTGATTTTAGGATTCATTGAGTATGACACCAATAATTTGTTTAACAAAAAACTATTGGTGTCATTTTATAGGTAAATAACTGACAACAGGTAAAATGTTATTTTTTAGTTTTATAACAGCTTATAATCAAACAAAATTATCTGCCAATGCTCACTGTGTTGCAGGCACTTTCACTCAAAAAACTGCTAAGATTATACCGAGTATCTGCTTGTTCACAGTGAACATTCAAAAAGGCATTTCAAAACATTTTGATAAAATTGAGTGTGCAGTCTTAAATCAAAATAAAATATTCGTTAATAATTTCTAACCCTTACTTACAAGAAGAGTACCAAAATATTTATTGGATCTCCATTGCAATACTTCGAAGCTAAATATTAAATTCTTCTGTAGTGAGTAAGACCATGAAAAAATGTAAATAATTGAGAAAAGTACCGTCTCTTTATATGTTTATTTTTGTCAATCCAGGTTAAAACTGAAATCCAAAAATAAGAAACCAGAATAAATAATTTTTTAAGAAATACTCGAATCGACTAGATCTAAATATCTCTCAAAATTTCAATTCCAAATTTTCAAAATTTTTTAATCGATCTGTATGTGTGACATATTGATGCATAAAGTAATTTTACACAAATGGTGATATGACATTTCAAATTAATTTTTATTTTATGAATTCCAGTACGTTTGGCTTGTATGAACATTTCGATGAAAAAGTTAGCAGAAAATTGTCATGCCTTCAGATAAAAATATCGTTTTCTGAAAAAGTTGCAAAAATATTTTTCAAAATTAATTCAAACAAATTTTGTATGAAATAAAATCCTAATATATGACCCATACTATTGTTTTTCATATTTCTTGTCTGAAATTTCGCACTATATATATATATATATATATATAATGTCTGTAATTTACGTTTGGCTCTCTCTTTTAAAAATGTACTTGTATCGTTATTTTAATTGAGTATGTTTCGAAGCAATATAAACATTATAATTTTAGTTTCTGATAATTAAAGATAAGCGATAAATATTTTCATTCAGTCAATGTCTTAAGCTATTCTGCTATTAGAAGAGCTGTATTTTTTAATGACAGGTAAAATAAATGGTACTTACATTGTGTTGTTGTCTCTACCAATGCTGGAGTTTCAGAATCTAGAAATAATAAAAAAGTTTGTAAAATAAACAGGATGAAAACGTGGTAGTAATAAAATAAATATTCAGAGTAAAATGCAAGTGAAAAATGGGATATCATGATTCTGAGAGAATTGCAAAAACGATAAAAGTCTGAATTTACAAAATTCAAGAAAAGTTTCTGGACTAATAGAATCAATTATTGCAGATCACAGAGAATATAGTCATTAACGAAACAGTTTCGAACAACAGAATATCTTGTTTCATACATTCGGATTCTAGTATACACAGAACTCTCTCAAATCCATCCAGATGATAATCTATATTACTATTATAAATGAAAAAGTTTGATGGATAGATGCTTGTTAATTAATCACGCCAGAACGGTTAAACGAAATTGGATGAAATTTAGCACAGAGATATATTATAGTCTGGGATAAAAAAAATAGGCTTCTATTTATTTCAGTTAACTGAGGAGTTAAGTTTTTATAAATTAAAAGCTAACTTCCCAGCCAAAAAATTTCATTTCCTCTCTTCCAAACCGCCTAATGAGAATGGCTACATTTTTTTTCACACTCATCAGATTAGGCTTAACATGTTTTCTATCAATTATTATAAACGATTCTGTTTATTTTCTTAGGGTTTGATGGATGCATTTAAAACTAGAATTGTTAATTAATCGATCTTTTGGATTCATTCTATACTTTTAAATTAAAATAAAACAGAATGAAAGAAATTAAAACTTTCTAATCTGCATTGCGTTTCCCAAAATGGAATAGAAAATTTACGCATTTGTGTAACTCCAATCGGCGTTGAAAATACAAGCATGCGCAGTGTGTTCTGATGGGTGACAACTGTATTTTCATTTTAATTAAAAATTTAAAAATTTTGTACATTATTTTGCTGTAGCTATCTTAGTCTCAATCCTTAAACAAAATAACATCGATTTTTAGTTAATTTTAATTTGTTAATTTGTTATTATTTGATAGTTTTTCCAAAAAGACCAGAAAATGCAAATCTAATCTTTTGAAGAGGAGTAATAAAGTTCGGGTTATGAAAGTAGCTAGAAGACCTATTTGCAATTTTAGTGAGCAGTTGGGGATCATTAAACCCCCACCAGCGGTGGGATAAATACAATAAAGCTTCATCAGAAGATATCGTCGATTGGCTAGATGGCACTCACAACTACCTAATCATTAACAGAGCTTTCATACTAAAATAATTGTATATATATATACTGAACTTTTCTATTAACGAAAACATGTTTCATAGCTATATAAATTTTAACAAATTTACTCTGTAATTGATTAAAGATGAATAGTAAACGCGTTCTTTCAATGAATAAATTAGATTACTGCTTTTTCGACATCGACGTTATTTTCGGTAGCAGATGGGTTATATTCAACTTACACTCTGTTTCTTCTACCGTTGTTGCAGAATCTAAAAGAAAAGTTATTTAAATTAGCAAGATGAAAAACTTTGTGATTATGAATTCAAAGTGGAAAGCAGGTTATACAACAATTATTTATTTAAAACATGGTCACCAATGAAAAACTTTTCTTAGAGAGTGCATCGTCATAAAAAATTTACGTCATACTTTAACAGTTAGCTTAGAAAAAATGGTGATGACATTAAATGCTTTCTACGCACACTTAAAGAGAGTATCGTATTTACTGACGCAATGAATAGAATTTGAGGGTTTAACCAATTTTATCTCAAAGGTACATAAAAATTCTGAGATTAATGCTGCCATTCTTATTTTAAACTAAATTGTTATGATTGTGGCAATATTTCAAACGCGAAAATCTTTTCTTCTTTTTTTTTTTATAAAACTTTTCAGAGACTATTTATCTTTGCTTTTGATTTTCATTTTCAAATTTAAAATCCTTAATAATAACATTTTTAATGTAAAATAGACATTAGATGTAATTCAGATACTTTTTTCGATAATTCTATGACTCCATGGATTTTTCTCTTTTAAACAATAAAAAGAACAAATTTAAATTTTTTATAGATTGTTCCCTTATTCCTATTTTAAAAACTTCAAATGAGGAACTATTTAACAAGAATTGTGTGCCATACTTAAATTTTTCGACAGAAATAGATAACAAAAATTTCTGCCTTTAAACAGGTATTAGTTTGCCCCTGCCCCCCCCCAAAAAAAAAGGTGCAGAAAGCGTTCTAAAATTAACTAACTCTCTGTAATGAGAAGAATTGTTTTTCTTCTCACCAGTTAATATTTGCACACAAACATTTAAATTCAGTCAGGATTCAGACCCATAAAACCATTACAATATTTTAAAAGTTAGCTTTTTATTGAAGTTATTTCAAGTTTAATACTAATTTTTAAACTTCCTATTACGACAATTTATTTAAAAATAAATATCGTAAAAATATGTATCCACATAAATTTTTGTGTTCTTCGTTATAAATAAATTGAAAATAATGACCAGTTAATGAAATATCGAATTATTTCAAAATCTCTGTGGGTTTCTACTGCACACAGGACGACTTACCTCCTGTTGTTGACTCTTGCATCACTGTAGTTGTAGAATCTGAAAGTAGTAAAAAATATTCTTAAATCAAATAATATTTTATATGCTTGATAATGTTAATAAAGAGGGATAAGAGAAGGAAAGAAAGTTGATATGACTTTAAATAATTGTCACAACAAACCGATTTTAAAGTTACAAGAAATCTCTTAGGATTCAGACATTTACATAGAAATTAACAAATTTGGCATCTGCAAATTATTCCTAAGATGAACAGAGAAATTTCATGCCGAATCATATTCATGTTTACAATAACTTAAGACGAGAAAATTTGTAGAGGGTTTCAGGATTCGAATGAAGTGACATCATTATTTTTTATTGCAACAAAATTTTAAACGTTCTTTCCTCTTTCCTAAGTTAAGAATAAGAGATAATCTTATTTGCTAAAATTGCATCGTGTCGCCTGGCATTTCTTCCAAGAATTTTTTAAAGATGTGCAAAATGTCTTTTTTTTTTTCCCCATTCCGTGAATACATATTAAACAACACAACTGCGATTATAAATAAAATTTAGTGCATAGACTTGATTCAAAATCATTAATTCAGTATAATTCTTAATCCTAAATCAAGGAGAATCCAAAAACAGTTATTGAATCCTTTTCACAATAATACAAAGATGAAACACGAACATTTCTCTATATTTTGCAAACATAATGATCTGCTAAATCAAGACGAGAACAATCTCCCTATTTATTTATTTATTTGTGACTTCGGATTAAAGCTGAAATCTGTAATCGTGAAATTGTAAAAATAATTCAAATTGGTAGCTAGATCTAAATATCAAAATTCCTTGTCTGGAGATTTTATTGATTTTACTTATTACGTAATACATTGATTTTCAGTAATGTTATTTTACATTTTAATATATTTTTATTTTAGAAATGGTATTACATTTGGCTTACACAAGTTTTTCGAAAAAAATATTGCAGAAATTCCTTTCATGCAGATAAAAATATCATTTTCAGAAAAAAGTTCAAAAATTAATTATTACTCCAATTCTATTTAATTCTTTTGAATAATTCGTTTTATTCTTTTACATATTCCATAATAAATATAATTTTTTAATACACTCTCTTAATACTTTAATTACAATAAAAACTACAAATTCATTTAAATACATTTCTCTCTCTCTCTCTCTCTCTCTCTCTCTCTCTCTCTCTCTCTCTCT
>JAPMOQ010025968.1:2630283-2659648 GCA_026543055.1 Argiope trifasciata
GTGTGTGTGTGTGTGTGTGTGTGTGTGTGTGTGTGTGTGTGTGTGTGTGTGTGTGTGTGTGTGTGTGTGTGTGTGTGTGTGTGTGTGTGTGTGTGTGTCAGCCTTTTGTAAAACTACACTTGTGACATTTTATATAAAGCAAGCAGCAATATAAATCATTACAAAATTAGAATGTAGTTGATTAAATATGAATATAAAATGTACTCAGTTAGCGAACTTGTTAGTTTTTCTTCTCTCAATAACAACATGCTTTTTTATAACACAAAGATCAAATACAACTTACATTGTGCTGTCGTCTTTATCGTCGTTGAAGTCGGAGAATCTGAAATTATTAGAGAAATTCCTTTAATGGGTGAACAGGGAGAAAAATGTCTGTGATTATGAAATAAACATTGTGCAATAAAAATTTTTAATATTTCGGGCCATATATGGGTGAAATATTTCCAAAATGAAGGAAATTTGTTTAATATTTTTCTATTTTAATTGATAACGATTATAACTAGCAGCATTCTTTGTTTTATAATGCGTTGTCAGGATGATGAAACTTTTCTGGAAATAAATATCATGTTTATTACATTTTAATTCCATTACACATGGGATTTTTTCTTAACTTATTTGATTGTAACAAAAGTATATATTTTTTCATTTTTAAAATATTTGCAATATCCATCGAACTTTGCTTAGTAAAAATGACTACTGTTTTTTCGTTTCACTATTATACTTAGACTCTGTACACTTATAAAAGATAAATAGTTATCTGACGTAACCAGTCAAACATGGGGAAATTTAAACAGTTTTATCTCTTTGGTTCATGAAGTGTCTGAGTTTACTATGGCTGTTCATATTTGAAAAAAAAAATTATGATAATTGCAGTAATGTCGGAAATAAAAAATCTACACTATTTTTGTTACTAGCTGTTGGATGTATTTGCAATTTTAGTTGCCTTTATTTTATTAGTTCTCTTCTTGTGTTCTGTATATGGGCGATGTGTATTTTTATATTCATTTAAATGTGATACTGTATTTTGAAACAGTAGTTATGTTGCTATATTTAAAGAGCGATCTGCAAATTTTTTGATACAACTGAAAATAAACGGTTTTGCACCTTTTAGATGTCTTTGGTTTGATCTGTAATGATCACTTCCCTCGTTTTAAAACTCTGAGAAAATATCTATTTCAACATTTGACTTCTACTTTCAAATTTAAAATATTACAGAATATCATTTAAAAAATATTAGAAGAAATATTTAATTTTAAAGAATTTAAAAAATCAATTTCTGATATTCCTAAAAAATTTAGAAATATTGGACATATATAATAAGAAGACTCAATTATATTACTACAATTTTTCCTTTTTTTAAGTAATTCATATATAATTTTTTAATTATATATCTTACTTTACTTTTCGATGAGGATAGATAAAAGAAATTTCTTATCATCAAAGATATCGACTTATCAAAAAAAATGCGGAAGGATACTGTCAGATCAAATGCAACTTACCTTTTGTTGTTGCTTTTACTGTCGTTGGAGTAGTGAAATCTGAAATTCATGGAATTCTTAAGCAAATAAGATTAAAAATTTGTGATTATGGGAATAGAGATGGAATACAGAAAGCGGGAAACATGATATGACATAAATTTAGTATGGTTTTTTACTAAAGACAAAGAGATTGTGCAACCTTCTAAAAACTCAACGAAAATTTATTCCTTATAATAAATGGAAATGATGGATTTCAAGATACAATCATGGCTTTCTGAATAATAATGAATTTCTCAGGATTTCGGTATGTCGGGGGAAATCACCACCGAAATTTGGTTTAGGGAAAAACCCTTATTCTTAAGTTTAAATATAAAAAATAATTAATTTCATATTTAACAGAAGTTGCAATCAAGTCTTTGTAAATTTTCATTACGCCGAAAAAAATCTATTTTTGGAAATGGTAATCCAAAGGTATCGATTTTATGGATAATATAACTAAATTGAGACTCGCCTGAAAAGCAATCCAATGAGTTGACAAAAAATATTAGTCTTGCTTAATATTAATTAGTTTGATGCTTAAGAGATATCCACACGAGCTTTTGGTATTGTTGCTTTTGGCAACAGCTTGTAGAATTTTCACAGTGGTATGTTTAACATTTTCACCCTTGTAAAATCCATTTTGTTTTAATTATCCAACTAACACTAAAGCAAATATTTTTAAATAAAAGCATGAAAAAAAGGAAAAAATTTGTAAAGGTTACTTTGCAACGAAATTGTTTTGTACTCCAAGCTACACAGACGCATATTTAGCACTGTTGAAACCAAAGTTCAATAATTTGGTGATTGATTCTTTGTTGCAAAAAAAATCTACCCAATTAAATAAATTAGAAGTTTAGTTTTAAATTTGCAAGATTTTTTTTTGAATCAATAAAAAGCAATTTCTTTTTATGATGTTGCTGTTCATTAAAAATTTCAATTTAAAACTTTAGGAATATAATTATCTATGCACTAATACATAAATGGGAAATATTGGATGGATGGATGTTTGTTACTCTATCACCCCAGAACAGCTGAATAGAATTGGATGGAATTTAGTGCAAAGATAGATTATAGTGAGGAACAGAACATAGGCTACGTTTTATTCGGGTTAATTGAGTGGTTAATTTTTTATTCATTAAAAACTAACTTTTGCTCCAAAAAGCTGAGGCCAAATCACGCCAAAGATAAGTAAGGTTCCAGATTTTTTTTCCAACAGAGAGGTGAGGTTAAAAAAGAGTTTCGACCGATTATTTTAAATGATTCTATTAATTTTCTTTGTGTTTGATGTATTTAAAATCAAATGTTAATTAATCAATCTTTCGGACTCATTCTGAAGTACTTTTAAATTAAAACAGAATAAAGGAAATAAAAAATTTCTAATTTGCATTGCATTACCCAACTGGCGCAGGAAAGTCAGGCATGTGCATTACGCCAACTGGCGTTGAAATTCGCCATATGCCTGTTTCAGAAGCTGGGAGTGAATCCGTGCCTAACGCTGATTGGCTACTGATATGATGTTTCTTTGAAGCTCGACAACCATAAAAGGTAGGCAAGCAATTCATAGAGGTTTAAAAAAGGGTAGCCATTAACCATTTCTGCTTTTGTCATCGATCTTACTAACATGAAATGGATAACATGTGTAAATTATGTAATGCGGTTAAATAAATATGTCTGCATTTAAATAAACATGTCATAATGTGTTTAATAATGTCATCATAATGTCATCACATGTTTAAATAAACATTTAAAACAATTCTGCATTTAAATAAACATGTCTCGCTTCCATAAACAAGCGTCCAAATCATATAGCTAAATAACCAATGAGTGTTAAGATTGACACATCGCAGCTTCTGATGCATACGTAGTAAAAGAAGAACTTTATTCATATCCATGAGATTTTTCTGTACATTTTTTCCAGGTTCTAATGAATCTGGTTTTGGCAAACCTTTCTGCTTCCAATGATTTTCCCTGTCTCTGCCATCCTAATCACATAAAAAAACAAGGAAACTTTGTGTATCCACCTTGTTGTGCTAAGATTATCGAAATAACTTTAAAATCCCCACAAACTGTCCCCTCATGATCGTCGTACTTA
This sequence comes from Argiope trifasciata, assembly GCA_026543055.1. Taxonomy (NCBI): domain Eukaryota; kingdom Metazoa; phylum Arthropoda; class Arachnida; order Araneae; family Araneidae; genus Argiope; species Argiope trifasciata. The sequence goes on from JAPMOQ010025968.1 coordinate 2,633,893, forward strand.
ATTTTATCGATTACCAATTTTAAATTTTCATAGCATTCTTTTAAGTGCACGGAATGGCTTATGTAATTTACGCATACTTATTTCCGTTGTGAAGAAGCACAGCTTTAAGGCTTCTTTTGGACGAATCTATGAATAGTCTCAAATCGTTACTTTCATATGGAATTTTAAATGTATTAAAAATTTCACACGTCATCACAGAACACTAAACCCCGTATTCCAAAAAGTATGGAAGAAACACTTTTTCCTGAACCAGGAAAACGTACAGCCAGCTTCGAGCAAATTCTTCTCTCTAAGTCTTGAACCAGGCAATTCTGAACCCTCTTTTGTCAGATATGTCGAAGGAATTTTAGGCTAATTTTGGGCAGTTTTCATTAAATTTTAGCCCCCCCCCCGCTCCCCAATGGACTCTTGATGTGCTTGGTTATAATATTGTAAAGTATAAGCCATAAATTTAATCAAATTAAATACATTTTATAATAAAAAAACCGTTTTAAATTTGTCAATATGTTTCATATTTTCTATGTTTTGCAACAAATTACAAATTTCGAAAATTGCGTTTTGCAAAAGATTCTAATGTGATATTCATATTCTAATGTGATATGATACTAATGTCATATTCAGATTCAGTTAGAAAAAATATATAGGAATCAATAATCAAAAGTTAAAAAACATGACATAACCCTAAAAGTGCAGGCCAGTGTAATCCATTAAATCTTGTTTTAGATAAGATTTCAAGAAAAAATATTAATATTATATAAGTAGGTATTGCTCTTTGAGCACTTTCTAGATTTTCATCATGTATAGTTGCATTTTTATGCGTTTTTATCGCCCATGTTTTGTTGTAAATGGCATGGCATATAAATCTTATTTCTTTTAATAGGGCATAGACAATTTGTATTACTCTTTTGTGGGTGTTTTCATCAGATGGCGGTGATCAAAACTCCAATGTTCTATTAGTTACATTTCAATCATTTGATGACCATTTTTTTATTAATTTGTTTCCACCCGAATATTTACACGTTCTTGGTTATGAAAAGAATTCCTTCATATTTCAACAGGGACCGAATTATATGCATTTGAAGTTGCTATAAGGTATAATATTTTAGAGTTCATTCCTGACAGCTCTGCTTGTCATTTTGCTACCATTTAAAAATATATCCAGCAATTAACAATTACTAAATCTAAAAATGTGTAAATACTCGCGTTGGCCATGTTTCGTCCTTACTGCACATCGTTAATATGTAAAATAATGGTCGATGCCTCCAATGTGCATATTAAATGCTTTTTCAGTAGCAAATTATTTTACATCAGCTTTTTTCAGTTATTTCGACCTCCTTCTGCCTTTACATGTAGATAATAGTGTCACGGATTTATTATTTTTCTACTTGCTCAAGCACATTTTACTCTCATCTGTGACACATTCTCCTCTTTTAATACATTTTTCATATTTCATTGCTTTTAATGCACATAAAATTCTATTTTCCCCCTAAAAGCACTTTGTATTAAAAGTTCAATAATCTCCTTTTTAGTTAAAACCGCTTGACGGAAAAAAATTAATATTAGCTAATAAAATTCCATATATTATATACATGATGGCGGATTGAAATATCGATTGCTGATTACAAGACAGTTATAAAATTAATTTTCTTACTAAAGTTTAAAATAAATATTTTTTAAATTTATGTCTTATTACATTAAAGAACCTGAAAAATATTTATTATAAAAAAGAAGCACAATATATTCAAAGACAAGGAATGATCATTTGAAAACAAGCCCTCAAAATATAAACATCACGATGGAACGCAGGCAGTCAAAAAAAAGGTACGAAAGCTCTTGAGGTATACAAATGAGCACCTTAATTAAATTTGTATTTTCCCCGAGTCTATCTAATACTATAATACGAGGAATGGTTGTCAAGTCGAAAATCGCCCCAGAATTAATAAACTCCGGTAAACTTGGGGGTCTGGGGTTTTTGGCCTCGAAGAATCGATTGGCGCCGGTTTTGAAGCGCTACGGTCAAGCAGTTCGGAGTTACATATAGGATATTTTCAAACTTTATTAGTTCGCCATAATGGCTACTTAAATTTTCAAGCGGTAACGTGCTGCCATCTATAGCCAATATGGCGAACTAATAAAGTTTTTTGTTTATGCTCTTATAGGTTTATAATATGTTTCTTATCTATCTATCTAATACTATAATACGAGGAATGGTTGTCAAGTCGAAAATTGCCCCAGAATTAATAAACTCCGGTAAACTTGGGGGTCTGGGGTTTTTGGCCACGAGGAATCGATTGGCGCCAGTTTTGAAGCGCTACGGTCGAGCAGTTCGGAGTTAGAGATAGGATATTTTCAAACTTTATTAGTTCGCCATAATGGCTACTTAAATTTTCAAGTGGTAACGTGCTGCCATCTATAGCCAATATTGCGAACACATTAAGTTTTTTGTTTATGCTGCTATAGGTTTATAATATGTTTCTAATGTATGTATATATGTTTGGTTTTTCTAAATAAATTTGTCAAAAATATTGAACTTCAACACACTTCAATCTTTACCTTTACTTTACCTTTGTATAGAATAGTTCCCTTTCCAAACTCTAACTTTGTTTAGAATAGTTTACAATGGTGCACTTTAACCGGTTATCTTTTCAGCAATGGTTTCACAAATTTTCTTCTAGCATGTATTGTTTTGATAAATCACAATTGAAAATTTAAATCTTCGAGTTAGCTTCGATACCTGTTTTCTCCGAGCGGAGCTCGGTCACCCCCTGCTTATAGATAACGAGATATACTTTGTTAATGATTTTAATCAGACACTAATTATTTTATTAAAAAATGTAAAAGAGTTTATTTTAATGATAGATATTTAAAAATGTTCTTATAATTGCTATGTTTTCTATTCAACGCCATTTTCTTTATGTCTCTAATTAATAGCAACGGATAAGAAAAAAATACCGAACTGTAGTGTTATTTATTTATGAAAAGGGCCATCTACATTCCTAAATGTTGAAATGCATGCATTTTCTTTAAAACTTTACTTTTCCGGATAAGAAAAACGACAACGATTGCAGGTACACATATGTGTACTTCAGGACTGAAGAAGTTAAGCTGCTTAAAAAATGTCTCCATTTAAAGTATCTAAACTATTTTTGTAGAAATACTTTATTTTTAAATAAAAAAATTTAAAGGTAATTTTTTAATCCAGAATTATTTGTCATATAACACTTTTAATATTTCGTTTTTTTATTTTTTATAATTCGATTTTCACAATACACCTAAATTTTAACAGAATTATCAAAAAAGCTCTTAATATTCAGAAACATACTGTTTGAATTCTGGTTACGTTTTCGATAAATTTATATTAATGATGGTGTATATAAAAGTATTTTTCGTTATTTTTCAATTTATTCTAATTGTCTCGAGCTTTTGAAAAATCTCTTCTAAAAATTTTTAATATATTACAATATTCTTTCATAAATTTGCTTATATTTTCTATCCGTACACATTTTATATTTATAACTGTAAATCAGTTTTTGATTTCTGGAATTTTAAATTTTATTAAAAACTTCCTTAGTTATAATCATTTTATCTAAGAATTAAGTCAACATTCTTGTAGCACATATCATTATTTCATTTATATATAAGTATGTCACAAATACGTTTTAAATAAATATTTGTTATTCATATACTTAATCGATTTTTCATGAAATCAAATTTTAAATTTCAAATTCGGAATTTTTCAAAGCTAGTTAATTTAGCATGTGAAAGACATAAATAATTCATATATGTGCATTCGAAGGATGAAAGGAGCTGTAATTTTCCAAAGCAGCGTTAAAGAAAGCAACACTTAAATAATTATTACATCATAGACAAAATAAAATATTATGATATATCGGAAATGCGGACGGATTCTTAAAAAAATGCTAATAAAACACTCTTTATTGAAATGATTTTATATCATTATTTCTTAATTATTTTATTGGAATTAAAAATTAGAATATTTTATCATATAAAATGAAAATTATAAAGGTGATTGAAAACTATCTCGTATTTGAAAAAGTTCGTATAAGTAAGTAAATTAAGAGAAAGTAATTATTGCTATAAATAAATCATTAAACAGCGATATATTTAGAAATATCATCTTAGACGATATATTTTAATGATAAAATTCTGTCATTTCTGACCCTATTTGCAATAATATCAAAATGGAAAAATACTTACATGTACTTAAGAATCAGTTCAATAACAACAATAGTTTTAAAAAAAAAGATAAACTTATATTCTACTGCTGTAACCTGCCGTAGAAATTTTATTCAAAATTATAATAAATGCATCCACAATGCCTGACGAAGATTGCGAACACGGTAATTATACATAAAGAAATCAATATAAATAAAATTTAGAGGGCAGACTTGAGTCAAATTTGAAAATATATAACTAATCTTAACTTTAACTGATTCGTAGGGGAAGATATATAAAATTCTTCATCTTGTGTATAGCCGATTACACCGCCACTGCTGAACGTAGCAGTATCAACATGATAAGATTCGAAACACTAATCCGATTCACTTTACAATGAGATAAATCTAGACTTCAAATTTCTTTTTAAATGCTCAAGGATGCGAAATGTTTCGCTTAATTGAAGGAGAGTAATTTTGCTGTTTATTTTGACTCTTCAAGTTAAATTTGAAACTCAAAGTAAGAAAGTTTCAAAAGTAATCGTTTATATTTTCATGAGGAATATTCAAATAGACTATACGATCTAAATTCCATGTCACTAGGTTTATTAATCTTTATGAATACTCGAAGAATTGAGATATAGAGTAATTTTGAGGAGACTGAAATTAATTTGAATATATATATATATATATAATATATGATGTGTTCATTTAAAGAAAGCTTTACACTAATCTGCTTTTATTATTCCATTAGAGACGAATATTAAATGCATCTTACATTCTGTTGTTGTCTCTACTGGAGCTGGAGTTGAAAATACTGAAAATAAACAGAGGTGTATTTTTAAAAATTAATGGATTGAAAATGCTGTGATTCTGAAAATAAGCACTCAATGAAAAATACAATAAAAATATTTCCTTTAATGACAGAATATTTCATGCAATAAGCTAAAAATGAAAAAATTTGGAAGGCAATCTTCCGATTCAAGCTGAAACGATTGCAACAAACTAATTTATTTCTTTTATTACATCGTCATCAACGCAACACTTTTCTAGTGATTAAGTATCTATTCCATATATGTCGATTCAAGTACATAAGAAACTCCACCAATCTATTTAGATTATAATGAATACATTATTTTTTATGTTTTAAAATGTTTGCTCCATGCGTTTAAATTATTAATTTGCTTTATAAAAATGACGCTGACTTGATATCCTTATTAAGTTCAGTTGTTGTGTGCTTAAAGATTATAAAGAATTAAACGAAATACCCATTTATAAATTGGAACTTTAACCAAATGCATTTTTATTTACTTTAGTGCATGAAATATTTGTGACTACTAAAGTCATATAAATTTCTTCCAAAAATTATGAAGCCTAATATAAGGTTAAAAGCTTAAAAACATGTGATATGAATATGATTTGTGTGTCCTTCGTATTTGAAAAAAAATATTTATTTCAGTATTTTCATTTCATTTTCAAATTTAAGAGGATCGAAACTTTATTAGTGGCAGCTATTTATTTACAAGGAACACAAAATCGATTCATGTTCCCATGTTTTACAGCCCTTCAATATAGTCGCCAACCCGTTTCCAACGATGTGGAAGTCGCAGAACACCTGTAGCAGCGCCTGTTCTGTTGATAGTTCGAATGGATCGGTCTACCAACGCAGGAATCTCTGGACAGTCTGCTGTGGGGGAACGTTATGCTTTAGGACGACACCATTGACACCATCACAGTCGTACACGAGAGAATCAGCATAAATTTCACATTTCTGGTGTTCTGAAGAAATTTCGAACGTCTTAGTGATGCGTAATGACACAATTCGTTTGATTGGTGTTTCAATCTTGGCTGGTGAGATCTCGCCCAAATCCAATCCAGTGTAATGATATTGTTATGCATTCAATTTTATCCAAATTCTGTACCCTTTTTTTGAAAACATCCTGACAACAATTACTTCAGATGCACAGTCGTAACAATTGATTATACTACTGATAAAAGGATTAGTTCTTCTCTTCACTCCGCATATGCGTGACGTAGGAAGGACGAATATTTTTGTTGAGAGGTAAGGTAGGTACGTAGTTAACTTGTGGTACACGTGACATACTTTGGTTCGGTTGCGTGGCGCTTATACAGCAGTGTTGCCACTATTAAAGTTCCAACCCTCGTAATATCTTTAACAATAATATATTTAATATAATATCGACAATAGATGCAATGATTCAATAATTCTTTGCTTCTTGATTATTGAGTATACTTCTTGATATTTGTTATGTTATGAAATATTGTGTTCTGACCTGTTTCAAAACATTAGTTCAAATAAATGTAAAACTAATATATCTATATTAATATCGAAATAATGATCTGTTTATTGTAATTGTTTTACGTTTAGTTCTCATTTTTGAAACTGCTGATAAAACAACTTATTTCAAAGGTGCGTCAGAGATAAAGTAAATACAAAAAATTCTATTAATAGTTCATTAAGGTTAAATTGTTCACTTACATTTTGTTGTAGTCTTTCCAGCCTGTGGTGTTGTAAAATCTGAAATTGATGAAAGAGGTTTTAGAGTTTTAAATATATTAATTAGTTACATAATTGCTATATTTAAAACAATTAATCGTGTAACTAAATATTTAAAATAAAAAGAGGTAAGGTTAAATATGGTTTTCCAACATTGCGCGACTAAGTTGTTTCAATCATTTAAAACTATTTTTCAATTTCAAACAAATGTTTAAAATATAGCTTCAAGGGAAAATTTCTCAAGATTTCAACATTCTAAACTAATTGCCAAATAAATTCAACTAAAAGGTCAGGAAATTATTCTTAAAATGAATTGAGAAAGACATTGAATTTCATATTTTTTTACGACCTGTAATTTTGCTTTCCCGTACATGTAGTATCATCATAAAAAAAAAATGATTTGCAGTCATCTGTATTAGATGGTGCCCGATGTTGCATCAGAAATCCCAGAGCTTGGTGACCAAAATGACAACCATTTGGAAACTTGGCTATGAATTTGGTGACTTTAACGACAAAAAGAGATATTACCCGAAGCATCAAGAATTTACTAGATCCGTCCATTAGGAACCAAAATGTGTTTAGAATGCTCCTGATTGGTCTAGAAGCTACTATCTTCGCCTCCCGGGAACTATAAAAAGAGTCGAGTAGACCTGAATTAAGATATCTTGAATTGGTAGTCCTTGGCTGAGGAGTAAAGTGGTCAATAGAGTCTCCGGTAATAGTGGTAGTCTGGGCAAGTGATCCTGAATTGGTTGTCATCATGAGAGAGAAGTCTTGAACGGAGGAGTTACCGAGAGAATACCGAAGCAACGACAGTGTATTGTGTGCTATATCCTGAAGGTGCCATGTCTTGTGTCGTATCCCATTGTATGATGAGTCGGCAGTAAAAGCAAGAAGAGACAAAGGAATAGTTCAGCCGTTTGGAGAGTCCTATGTGAGCGCAAACAGAATCAAAATTTCCTTCCCCTGCTAAATCCTGTCGGACCGCTGTGTGTGCTGTGGACACTGTCAGTGCTGAATTTCTACTTGTGGGCTACTGTCTGCTGTGCTGTTCTGTGTATTCGTCTATGTGCTGTAAATATTTTTTGTCTCTGTGCTGTCCGTGCTGTAAAAAAAACGTTGTAGTTATTGTTCTTCTGCTAAAGAACTCTCCATTGTGTGCTCACACCATATACCCACTACATAAATGAATCCGATGGATAGGAAAATCCGTAACAATATCAAACGTGCAATAATCCCAAAAGGAAATATACCTTTTCACATACCCCAAAAGGAAATATACCTTTTCACAAAGTGGTCAATGGAGTCTCCGGTAATAGTGGTAGTCTGGGCAAGTGATCCTGAATTGGTTGTCATCATGAGAGAGAAGTCTTGAACGGAGGAGTTACCGAGAGAATACCGAAGTAGTAACTAAATTGCAGTAACCACGACAAACTCTCCAAACAAGAAAAAACTTTAAATATTCCTTTTTAATTATTTATCGACACATAATCACGCATGTTACAAATTCACCAGCAACCATAAACACCTTCGTCCAAAAACAAACACATTACAGATATATTTGTTTGTCGACCATGAGAACACAATACTCTGTATTAATAATAAAGCATTAATGGTTGTCGACTATACTAATAATGTAATGTGAGTTTGCGTGTATGTGTGTGCGCCCCTAGTAGCACACAAATATTGTACACTATTGTATGACATTGATCTATATTCGTAATATTGTTTAACATAATATATCTTACAATATAATATAGGTTGTGTTACCTGGTGTGTGTGTGTGTGTTGGCAGGCACTAAACAGGTCTAACAATTTAACTTAGAGCTATCAAATTTGGCCCAAATGTACATTGAATCGTGGGAATTGGTGCATTTCGGAGAGAGTTTAAGAAATTTTATTTTATTAAAAATTAATTATTGAATTTTGGTATTTTCCCACTGCATCCTCCAAAATCATTGCTAGACAAAAACAATTTTTGAGCTTTTTTAAAATTTAAAAATAAAATATTTTCCATAATACTAATTTAAGAATTCAGCAAAGTTTCCTGAATTTTGAAAAACTTTTAAAAATATTTTCTTCACTAATTTCCAGTAATAGATTATACTGTAGCCCTGACGTTCAAACCTTTTTCATTGTTTCATCAACTATCTGATCGCATGATTTTTTTCCTCTATTAATAGCTGAAAAAGAAGGATTTTGTTTAAGATCTGTGTAACTTACGAGAACAAATTTAAAAAAATTAAAGGCACACTACAGTGAAATTTAAAAGATAAATGAACCGACCATTTACGCTTTTAATACTACAGTGAAGATATGAGAATGTCTCTATTAGAGAGGATTATATGCACAGCGGAGCATATGTAAACTAATTAAAATACCACGGCTTTAAAATCTGATAACTTATATTCCTTCTATAATTAGAGATGCAGCGAACACATTAGTTATTTCTCACAACAGCAATGTGCCCCACTGTAACAAACAGTTTTAATTCAACTTACATTGTGTGGATTTCTTTATTGTCGTTGGAGTTGGAGAATCTAAAAATAAATTAAATTACATGGTGTAAAAAAGCAAGGTAATTTTGAACCTTTATTATTAACAATTTTAAAACATTTATATGGCTTTCAAAATAAATTTACCACTGGTTTCATCCTTCTATCCGTTTTTATTATAAAGTTATTCGATTTCCAAAGGAAATAATTTTTATAAAACAGCCTTTTATCTAGAAATAATAAAAAAATTTTGAGTAATAACACTACTTGTGAAGTTCTTTAAATCTTATTTTCTTTTTAAATTGATGACTATAATATGTAGCAATCTAGAAAAAAAGATTTAGATTACTTGCGATTTGACGTATTGAAAGCTTTTTAATTTTCTCTCATAATTTAAATGAAAAAAAATATAAGTAATTACTGAGATTCATTTTCAAAGCACTAAACTCTTATGATTTATTATGTAAGTTTAAAAAATTATTACATTTGTATAATTTAAATATATTTAAAGAGATAATTCATTTACTAAGTTTTGATTCGTAATGGCTATTCTTTTAAATTCTTTATCATATTGCAAAAATTTATATGACAGCTTGTACAGTCATAAAAAAGGCAAAAAAATTTTAAAACATAAGGCAGAAACATAAATACTGGAAAGATGGATTTAATATACAAATATGAAACCAAAGCTTTTTATAACAACATAAAGAATTGAATCTCTATCTACTTGTTGCTTGAGATGAATCAGAGCAATACTTTGGTAAGCTTTGGGATAGGTAATCTGAAAAAAATATAACTTTATTAATATATCAGAAAAACGACAAACTGAAATTTTTAAATTCAAATATAGAAACGGAAAATGGAAGAATAAATAATCATGGAATCAAAAATATATAATTGAAAAGAAGTAAAGACTTCAAAATACTGAAAAAATCTGGAAAAAAAGAGGCTCTGCATAAATTGAAAAAAGACTGATTTTTTTTCTTTAAACAATTCAATTTTTTTTCAAATTTTTAGGCAAAATAAATACTTAAACCCAAATGTCAAATTTCTATCCATTTTTGTAACCTAATGTGTCACTTTTCCAACCACATAAAAATTGTCAATGTTTTAATACTAAAGGTTTCTTGAAGATTGCAAAGTAAATACTTCAGGTTTCTTCTTAATTTGATTAAAGTTTAACGCTTACTATTGTCTAGTTGATGGTTAATTAACACGTTAGTCATTGGTTGTTGTTTTTTTCCTGAAATTCGATATTCTACAACGAGTTTGTAGAGTTCAGAAATCTACTTACTACTACTACAAGAATTTTATCATTGCTTATATTGTTTCATTTTATTCTTATAGGTCTCTTATAAGTAAAAATAGTGTTGAAAATTTTTGGTCATTAATGGTTTATCTTTGATAAAAATTGTTTTATTTTTCATACTTACTCAAATTTCTTGTTGCTGTGTTACATTTCGCTCTGGCAACCTTTACCTCACGACTATCTGCGAAATAATTAAAAAATTAAACATACATAAGCGATACATACATATATAAACATACGTCCATTTTTTTAAGAATAACTTAAGAATCTTTTTGAAACATGTCACTACTGTCTTCAGGAATGTCTTGAACATTCATCAAAACCTCAATAGAACTCGTAATGTAATAAATCAAAATTGTAGCTATTTTTTGAATTTTTATAATTTGATCTCGAATTTATATTCACATTTTGTTTTTACAGATTTTTTTTTTTTTTTTTCATTTTTGAAGAAAGTTTGAAGGAGTCTTTTTACCCTTGCTCGGAATTATAGTACTTCTTCGAGATGCTTAAAAAATATTCCGGACTTTTGGATACGGCTCTGTCAGCGTTCGCACCACCCAAAAGTGTTTTAGAAAACTTTCTCCCAGCAGTGAGTTATTTAAAGATGCGCCAAGGAATGGCCAGCCACATGTAATTAATGTTGATGAGTCGAATCAATCGAAGCCATATGTAAATAATGTTGGGCTGCAATCAATGAAGATTGCTCTCAAATTTGTCATTCCGCACAAATATTTCCTGTACGTGACAAAATTTCCCGTTTACATTTGAATGTTTTGGGAAAAATTGCAGATCAGCTAAGGATATCTTATCAATTGACGCCTGCGAATAAGCTAAAACAACTAAACATTTGTTTGGCATTGCTTCATCGCCATCAAACCGATCCATTTATTAACCACTTATTAATCTCTGATGAGAAGCGGCTTTTCTACAGCAATCCCAAAGGATCGCATCATTGATTGTCATCGACTGATTTTGAACCACTGACCATCAAACCCTATATCTGCCGGCAGAAAGCTTTATTGTGCTTATAATGGACTTCAAATATAATTGTTCCCTATGAACTCTTCCCATTTGATTAAACTATCAATTCTAACATCTACACTGACCAACTCCATTCTGTTTATTCAAAAGTTCGCCAGTCAGAAACTTTCAGACATTCTTTTCCCACCCGATAAATCTAGACTTCCTGAAGCGCGTGTGACCTCAGACCTTTGGAAGGGGACATCTTTTGCTCCGCCCTTATTCTGCTGATATTCGCCCTTTTAACTATCATGTGTCATCTGGATGTCATATTTTTAAATTCAGATAATCGTCTATGAAATCGACATTAGAGGAAATAGGAAATGGAATTCAAGAAATAGAAAGATCGCGGTTCTTATAAAAATGGAATTCATAAAATTGTTTTCCGTTGGAAAAATACCATTTAATGTGAGGGAGATTTTTTCATTGAATAACTTGCGTTATTTCCAACATGTTTTTTATGTTTACAGCATATTTTTTTTTCTTTCAACAAAAAAACTATGGAACATTTTTGGTCATTTGATAAAAGGTTGAAAAATGCTTCTCTATATTACCAAAACAGCAATAGATAAACATGTTCTTTTTTTAACTAAGAGTAACATTAATTTGATATCTTATTGATTCAGGTATTGATTATCAGGTCTTGATTATCTTACTTGATTCAGGCAAGTCTTTACAAGTCGATTGAACCTCATCAGCCGTGGAATCTAAATTTGAAATCAAAAATCACAGGAAAGTTAAAATTTGTATGTCCAAAATAAAGAAAAGGTGTTTTATATTAACGGCAATTTCAGCTTAGAATGTAAGACATGTATGCCTAGAATATAAAGACAAAACAAAATCAGTAATTAATACAGCAAAATTGCTCTAAATCAAACAGCCAACTATCATTTTTTTCCTTTAAACCCAGGTTTTTCTGTGTCAATTTTTAGGTTTAATTTACAAAACTTATCTCAACGATTTTTATTCTGTTTTCGAATTCTGAACCTCAAGATCAAAATGTCAATGTACTTATAAAACCTTCGGTTTGTTGTAAACAAGAATGCTAAAGTCATCAGTGCATTCGATGATTTTTGAAAGTTAAAAAGCATTTCCAGAGCATCGAATATGATCTTATTCACTCAGAACAATTTCCAAAAAAAATTAATTTAAAAATTGAATTTTTAATTTATTTATTTATTTTTTTATTTTATTTACTTATTTTGCTTTCTTGTATACGAAGTGCAAAGAAAGTGTTGTAATCATCAAATAATTTAAAATCGAATTTTTAACTAATCATCAAATTTCAGACCTCCTTGAGTTCTAAAGACGCATTTTTAATCTTACGTCTGTCTGTCTCTTTATTAATCGATGTATCTTCATGTGAACGCAAAAACTCAAAAATGCTTTGATTCAAATGGATTGAACTTTTGTATATGAATTTTCTACTAAATTTGAACATATTTTGAACAAAATCTGTTTAGGGGAAGACTGTGTGTCTGACTACTCAACTACAAGGAAATTCGATAATTCAAAACCGCGAGGAGTTATGTAGATAAAAAAATAATTACGTTTAGCATCGAAAATATCGATTCTTATAAAATATTTGACTGTCATTTAATCTTTTCTTTCTTATGCATGTGAATAAAATAACTCATAAACAGAATAATTTAAATTATTGAAACTTGATATGTTATCTTGTGACTACAACTGTAGTTCCATGTCAGATTTTGTCTTTTCATTCGGTTGGCAAAAAAAGTTCAAAATACATATTCGAATGATAGATTCAGTAAAAATATTAAATCCTCATAAAATATTTCGTAACAATTTTTTTCTAATGCATATAATCTTACCCAAAACAATTTTCAATTTAATAATTTCAATAATTTTAATTTTAAAAATTATTTGAAATTCCTTCTTTTTAATAATGTAATAAGATTAGATGAAACAAATAAGTTAAATTCTATAGCATTTTAAATTATAAATCTTGCTTATTTATTTAATGTTTGTTTATTTAATTCACACCTTATTTTTCATGTCCTCATCTTTGTATAAATTAAAAACTATATTATTCCACATCTGAGGATTAATTTTTTTTCAGTACCTCCAAAATTGAACTAATATTTTTTAGAAAACTCTTATAATTTGTGTGTTACCTAGAATGCAAATATTCTACATACCTATGATGGTCTTAACTTTACACAATACATTGTCTACATTTGGGTTTGCAGAGCCATCATTTTCAAGATTTCCTGAACTTCCCTTTATAGAGGCACCAGTTTTAAGATGTCTCGAAACTGTGCCTAAAAAAAAGAAATTATGCAATAAATATACTAAATAAGGCTAAAGAATTTGTATAGAAATTTGTTATGGAAAATGAAATAATTATGTGTGAAAGTTTAATTTGCAAAGCTAAATTCTTTTTTATATAAAGATTTACTCGAAAAAGGAGATACTTAGTTATATATACTTCGTATTTGTTAATCTGGCGACGAATTTTGTTTTCTCAACACCTTGAAGGTTGTGAAAAATGAAAATTCTATCTGAAAATTAGAAATGCGTAAAACAAACTTCGCAGCATATTTAAACAATTCTTTTTATTTTATTTTGAACTTAAGAAAAAAAAAGAATTTTGTTCATAAATATTTCATGAATTTTTGAAAACAATAAATGAAAAAATAATATTTATAAAATTAATTACATTTTTTATCAAATTTTCTGGTTTTACAATATAGATTTTTTTAAAATTTTCTGGGGATAGAAAAAAATTTAATTATGCTGCTATTTCTGATTGCATGAAAATATTTATAAATTATTTTTTTCTAAGAAATACACTCAGCAAACAAATTTTGATACCATCCATATTTGATAGTAAATTATTGTTTTAATTAAACTTTACTATCAAATCGGGCTCAAGTACATTTTATTCTAAAATTGCTTTGAGAAATTTTTGTACATTTAAATTATTTAATACAACGTCTTTTTAATCAATTTTTCCAAATCCATTTAAATTTCTTTTCCAAAATTTTCCTAAAACTTTATAATAATTTATCATTTATAATTAGTACATGTGATCAAAAATGCTTCATAAAGCATTAAAATTTTGAACTTTTTTATGATTCAAACAATAAAAATTTAGGTAATTTTTTTAATATCTAGTCCTATATATTTTTCAAAATTATGGCAATAATTCTAGGCCTTTATATAAATATTAATAAATAAAAATGTCTTAAAAAATTAAAACATTAGTTAAAATTCAACATGTTCGAAAAAATATCAACGTCATGATCTATATTGAATACATTTTCTTGAATAAAATGTAAAACTTGAAAGAAATACGTTAAATAAACAAATACATCTCACTGATAACACTCATACGGTTCTATAATAAATTCTGACACATTCTGTGCATTTCATATTAAAAGAAAAAAATTCCATGATAAACTCACTTGAATTTGTCCTTAAAACAAAAAAGATGAGCAAAATGCCAAGAACCTTCATTCTTCCTAGAAATAAAGGAAAAAATTATACATATGTATTAATGTTCTGAACTTTTTAATGTACCGATACGAAAATTTACAATTTGCATGCATAAAATTACTGGAGTCGGGGATATTTTTTCTCTTTTCCTTCAGGTTGGTCGAATAACCCTAAACACAGTTGAACTAAAAAAATGCTGAATAATACAGCAAACTGAGTGAAATTAATGACGACAAATAATAAGGAAAATGGCTGTAAAAATCAATAAAGACGTTCTCTTTTCTAAAAATTTCAGATATGTCAAGTAGCAAAACAATTCCTCAAATTTTAAATTTTATAACATAAAAATGATAGCAAGAAGTACATCTACAAACATATGATTTCTTACATACCTTTTCCATTTATATTAATTATTATATTACCCATAATATATTATGGAAATTTACTATTTGGAAAAGGAAGTTGAAGGCAGTATCTTATCGCAACGGAGGTCAAACACGCAACACCTAATCCGTTGCTAACAGTTGAGTCAATTTTTCAGCTAGAAATATGAATATCAAGTGAATCTTTTATTTAACTTGCTTCACCTTCATGCCATCCGGATAAATTTGCTTCTTGATAAATTTTCTTCTTTATCCTTGGGAGAATGGAGAGATTTCACAAATATATCAAGAAGGATAATATTCTTAAGGCTTTATTTACTACATCTGTCTGGCAGATAATGAAGCAGAGGAGTGGTATAGGATAGATTTCATTACATTGGATAGAGAATGTTAATTTTTGCGTCAATATTATTATAAGCTTCAAGAATTATTTTTATGTATATCTCTATATTTCAAAAATATTTTCCCAACCTTGTCTTAAACTTCTTTCTCAAATATATAATTTATTAATAAATATATAAAAATTATAAAATGTATCTAAAATAGAGGATAGATATCCACTATTCATAATAAGATCATCAATCGGTACAATATCAAATCATTCATAGCAGTAAGAATACTATTCATACTTGGCATACTATTACGAAAAAATTCCCACTAATTCGTTTAAGAACCATGGTTTGAAAAATGCGTAGCTTTCTCTGCGTTTAGATTAGTTACATTAACGTCCCGTTTAAAGCAACACTAGGGATTTGGGATTTATTATTTTGGGACGGACCTCGTAATTTTGAGCCACGGGCAGATGACGAGGACGACAACTGAACTGGCACCCCTCCCTCTCTCCACACCACACCACATTAATGGAATGCTATGTTATGAGGAAGAATACGTAGAATCCCACGTTATGAGAATCCTACACTATGACCTATATATAATATAGAATATAGATTTATTACGATGTTATATATATAAGTCAACTTTATCCAGAGGGCAACAAACATCATTGCTAACGTACAGTTAGTAAGGGAAATTATTGTATCTTTGACGGATTTTGGTGTTATTTTTTTTTTTAATTTCATTCTGTTTCAAGTAATCTTGCTTAGTTTTGATTAATTAAATACATTAAAACCGAAACACTTTCAGCTTTAACATTTTGATATCTATTTTTTTAAAATATTCGAATATCACGCATTTTCAATTAATGTTAACCATGTGTGCTGTATCTTAGCCTTATTATGAATCAATTATAAATGAAAAAAAGCTCTTAACCATATCAAACAACAAGACAATTATATGAGAACAAATATATTATACATATAATATTCCATAATTTTTAAAAGATTTATTTGTATTAAGGTATCCGATTACTTTAAAATATTGATTTTCTACCACACTGGCGATTTTTTTTAAATCTTATTATTTCTTGTATTTCAGACATTTATCTTCACAAAACTGTTTATCTTTCTTAAGAAAAGGAAGGCCTGACCTGTCATTCAGGGTCACATATCTTTCAGCAAAAATTTGTCTTTCACTTCAATTTTCTCAAAACTTTATTGCTACCATTAACATGATATCCCCAACACTAACAGAGGTATTTACATAAAAGTTTCAGCGAGTGTTTTAAATTATATGGGCAATGAAATGAACCAAAAGTTTTATTGTTAGTGAAATACTTTTTCATTTATAGGTGTTTTTAGAAAATTTGTTGTGAATTTAGAGGAAAAAGGCACATATACGCGTACTTTTACCCGTAACTTCTTTGCATATCAACATCTTTCTTAGATTTTGGTTCGTTTCATTCATCGTTATATTCTATAGCTTGTGTACAAAGAAAAATAGGATTGTTGCATTACCATTTTGTTTAGAGTGTTAACCATTTTGGTTAAATTTCATGAAAATTTACAACAAATTTTAATTTTTCTCGCAATTTATTATATTTTTAAATAATTGTTTTTTGTATTTATAGTGTTTATTATTGACAATACCTCTAAAAACCCTAAATAGTTTCAAAAAATCAAATTTTTCAAAAATTTTCCTTCGAACGTAATCGGAGGCCTTAAATATATTTATTATTCTACTGCATAATGAATATGTAAAAACTAAATTAAACATTACAGTTTGAAAAAGTTTGTCATTATTTTCATAATTCATTTCTGTCAAAAAAAAACAAGCAGAACTTTTACAAAATGTTTCTTGGCAGTTTTAGTGGCAATCCATGATGGATATACACCTTTTGTTGGTAGATTCATAAATCAAGCGCTTTACTGAAATTGTAATATTTTATATTTGCTGCTTACATACATAAACTTATGTTTTATGATTATTTTTGAGATAATTAGGCATCTCTGAGGTAACTTTTGCAAATAATCTAAAGATTAAATCACTTACAGGTAAAATAGGCAGGATTTTATGTATTCAATAATCGTCTGAAGTATGCTTAAAACTTGGATATATTTTTATTTCTCATTCCTCCAAAAGTAAACTTACAATCCACAAAGTAAGAAAAAACAATTTACCTCGGACTGAAAAAAACTGCATTTACCTACACATCATTTAATGGTTTTTCAGATTGTGTGCTCTTATTACCATTATTTAATGTAATTTAAAAGAAGTTAAACTATAATGACAGTAATATAGGTCACTTACTTTAGTTCTCAGTTTTTAAAATCTTTGTATGCAGCAGGCTGAGACCAGTATTTTGCTTGAGGAGAAATAAAAATTCATCACTGAATGTAAACGAAATCTCTCTTGGATCTAAATATATTCACAGCTGTGTCCATTTTTTCTATTGAGGATTTCAAGCAAAATGTTCATCTTAAAGGATTATTTCACACATTTCTCTACTTAAGTCAAAAGCTTTGGATGTTTTCTGGTTGAGTTTATTTTCCATGCCCTTCAAAAAAAGAATCCTATGTGCTGGGACATTACATACGTACTTAAAACACGAGAATATTACTTAAATAGCATTTTGTATGAGAGTGATTGGTAATGTCAAATAAAACGTGTTTAACGGCTTATGGCTGAATGAATAGTGGGATATGCATTCAGAATACAATTTAATGCCACCTCGTCTTAAATCTAAAAGAAGCAATTTATGTTTTTTAAAGAATTTAAAACAGCCTTTATAAAATATGCAAGATTCAACAAGAGCAATGACCAGTAAGTTGCTTAAAAAGATTTGACTTCACAGAAAGCAAGACTTTAAAATAATAAAATTTGAAAATTATTTTAAAATAAAACCTATATGTTCTGATTGATCCTATTCTACTTTTATGTTTGAACCATTTTCCTTTTTGATAGAATCGAATGCATTTGATTTAATTTACTGTTCTAAAAACCATGTTTGGTTATCGAGCATCAACAGGTATGAAATAAACGTATTTCGAAAGATTATATCATGTAATGCTTTTCAACTTGTGAAGTTGGCAACATAACTTGGCCATTGGAAAAAAATACACATTTCAAGCAGCTAAAAGTAACATTCAGTTTAAGTTGTAAATCACTATTCTTAAGAAATAAAAAAAGATGTAGTGAAGTTAAAAGCTATTTTTAAAAAATAAGAATACGTAGAATAGTGAAAAGGAATAATCAAAAAATAAGCATTATGAAATTTCAATTAAAATCTTTTTCTGAAAGAAACTAAAATTTATTCCTAGATAAAAAAAAAAAATACATTTGTATTAAGAGAACACTAATTCTGAGACTATTAAAACAAAAATTAATTTAACCAAATTAGTAAAAACATCAGGTTAATATAATTCAAAAAAGAATTAAAATAGAATTAAAAAGAAATTATTAATCCGACCTGAAGGGTCATCTTTAGGCAGGGATTAAAACAAGAGATTTATTGTGTAAGGGACCTGACTTTCGTCCAGTGAAGAGTTAATATTGTTGGTCTAAAGTTAGATTCCTCATAGAAAAAATCCCTTGTCTTGACCCCTGCCTGAAGATGACCCTTCAGGTCGGATTCGTAATTTCTTTTTTAATTCTATTTTTATTCTTTTTGCATTATATTGACTTGATATTTTTACTAATTTGTTCAGAATAGTTTAAAACTAATATCTTAAAAAATAAAAAGATTAAGTTGGGAAACAATAGAAAATTGATATTGGCCATTGTGATGAAAATCATTGAAAGCCAAGCTGTAACAATAAAAAAAAACAGTAATTGAGGGTGGACAGTTCTTAACCGAATAAAAATCGTATCCAGTTTTCTATCTGGAAAACTTCGCTAAAAGTCAGTTGGATATGTTATTGAAGAAAACTTATTTGCATCGTTGATAATCGTCGCATCGTCGTCTACTGAGATTTTTGCTTTAAAACCGCTAAAGACAGAAAAACGTAAACTATTAATGTTCAAATGTCTCCAAATTGCCAACCATTTGTAAAAGAAATATAACTTGAAATGGAAGAGAGCATCTTACTAGTATAGAGAATCTCATACTAGTAAGATGATCTTAAAACCCAATTATACTGAAAAGCAGAGGATGTTTGATAGGATGGTGTGTCTTCAGTAATTCTGGATCACTTAATGAATTTGAATGAATAATTATCACAGAATTAAGATTATGTAAAAAAAATAGCATTGATTTCTGCAGTATCGCGACAGATGAAGTAGAAATGAGAGTAAAAAGTGAAACAACGAGAGATGCTCTGACATTTTGTGAGGGAAGTACAAACTGACGCAGATTTAATTATAAAAAAATGTAATGTAAGAAGCAAACTTTTAAATTTATGCTAGAGGGTCAGTATTTTATGTCTAAGATTGATCACTCGTGATACTTCAATATTTCCAGCTAATGAAATATAAATTTGAAGAGTTTGAGAGATGAGAGTTGAAAAAGATAGAAATATTTAAAACACTTTAACTTATGGAATCGCACTGTATGTACCCACAATCCAGCTTTGAGAATATGATTGTTCTGTAAACGAACATTTATACTCTATA
This sequence comes from Argiope trifasciata, assembly GCA_026543055.1. NCBI lineage: Eukaryota > Metazoa > Arthropoda > Arachnida > Araneae > Araneidae > Argiope > Argiope trifasciata. Next base: position 2,654,199 of record JAPMOQ010025968.1, read on the forward strand.
AAATACTCAAAATGAATTTGAAAAAGTTTTCAAGATGTTCGAAGACTTTGCAAAATTTTTTGCATAATTGCTTTAAGTGAGGTCAGAAACAGAACTTTCCCCCCAAATATAATTCTTAAAAATTTAGGTACATCCACCAGCATAATTACAACATAAATTAACTGTCAAATTTAATTTCAGATTTTAAATGACAATTTTTAAAGCTTAAATGTTGAAGTGTTGTTTCAGTTAGGCAAAAGTGAGTACATTAAAATTAGATGACTGTTAAATTTTATTTACGGATTACTGAAATTTTGCTTTTTAAAAAAACAATGTTATTATTGAAATTAATTTATATAAAAAAAATTAATAAAATGTAGAAGTTATTATAAAATATCATTGATCTGAAATGTATAGTCCTGAAGCACGGCTTTCTCTTGAGTAAAATGGTCGGAAAACATATACCAAATGTTGGCTTTAAGATTTCTCTGAGATTACAGTCACAAAGCTCACGAAAAATATCAAATTGTCATGTAGGTTCATAAATCTTTTCATGATTAAAACGTTTATCTCAGATGTTACAATAAGGACGTTGCTTTTCTATTTATAAATGAGCAAATAGTTTTGGGATACATTCTGTAACTACCATTCTCTCTTCAGAAAATGGAATGAATTTATGGATCTTAGTGGGTAGAATTTCTTTTTCTAGCACCAGTGAAAGAAGATTATCGAAAATGTTCGATAAGCTTCATGCTTTTTTTAAACTTCGTACCATAGGAAATGCATTCAAAAAATCATATCCAGAACTGAGCTTTTGATGCAGATTTTATTGTCTTTGTAATTTGGCTGTCTATGCCCAAATTTGAATATTTTAATATCAAATGAATTATCTGATATTTCACTTAAAATATCTGATTAAGTTTGGAGTGTATAATTTGAATGAATCTTACCAATAATATTTTACTTATTGTACAAATTTCATACAGTTCAATCCCTGCATTTCGTGTAAATTAAAATTTAGATAACAGTCCTAAAATTATATTTTTGCTACGTTTTCTCCAGAATTTATTACTCTACATTTTGCATTATGATCATTTCTGAAAAATAAAGTAAATGTCTTTGTATTGAATCTTTTTAACGATACGTTTTTAAGCCATAAATACTTAAATTTATGTTGACAAGATTTCTACTTCTAAGTACCATTTTTTTATTTTTGTTTTTATATTTTTTAGAAAATGAATATGAATGGCGATATTTCATTATTTGTAATATTTTATTTAAAAACGATTTAAACTAGAAAAACACAGTTTTTTTCAGTAGATAGGGTTCTTTCTTTACTAATTTATATCAGAAAAATAAAATTATTACAAAAATGCAGAAACGAATTAACATTTGAACACTAAAATTATATAAATAATCTACAGCAGAATCTAAACTATGCAAATAAGTACAGAAAAGAATCCACAGCAAAACTCTAAAATCATGCGAATAAATACAGAAACACATCTACAACAAAAAACTGAAATTATGCAAATAAATTCTTATAACTGATTAGAAAAATAACCACGCTAGTTCTTCCATCACTTGGAAAAAAATTATTTCTGCTCTCTAAATTCCAGTATTCGTGACCTCTCAATGATAACTGTAGAATCTACAAAAAGAAAGGTATTTATTTATTTATATATTATCATTTTATTTGCGTAAGAGTTATTTTATTTTTTAATCTATTACGCAGTGTGTCTCTGCATAAATTACATTTACTACAACATTCAGAAAGTTCCTAACCTATTTATATATTTTACAAATGTAAGTATATTTTGTTATTTCTCTCAAAAATAGCGAGGAATATTATAAAGCACATCAGTAAGAAAAAGTTTTTTCCAGTTCCATTACATACAACACATGCATTTAAGCTAGTTATTACAGGGTACAAAGTATTTTGTAGCGGGGTAGGTCAAATTGGTCATGCTTTGTCACTCTGAAATATCCTGCTCGAAAGTCCCAGCTGTTGTCAGCCTGCATTTCAGAACATTAATTTCTGTTACTCATCTAAATAACTTATTTCTTTATTCGAGCTTCATCTTATTTTTTCCTCGGGGAAGATTCTCAAGTTCAAAGGAAATGCAGCGGCAAAGATGCAGAATATAGTAAAGGGATATTTTCCATCTTTGATTTAATGATAACAAATATAAACAGTTCAAAGAAAATATCAAATAAATAAATACTATCTCTATTCTTTCTTCCATAATAAATATACTCAGAAATTCTGGGAACGTAGCGAAAATACGCGGAATGGTTCAAATATTAGTATAGTTGTACCACTTTTTATCCATTAAGGCATTTTAATATACATTGAGGATAAATAATAAGTTGGTTGTACCTCAGAGCATCCTAAAAGTAACTACAGTGCTTGCCTGTCTGCATGTTGATCCTGTTTATGGTGCTTATTTTTTAAAGTTTCTTAATTAATTCTTTTTAATGAAGTAAAAAAGTTAACACATTTTTTATGTTAGCAAAATATGTCAAAATACTAATTAAAAAATTATTCATTTATCAATAAAATTATAAAATAAACATTTTCCTTTTAAAAGTAAGTGTTTATTTCACTTTATGTTTCGAAGTACAATCTATAATTGTACCTTATAATGCAAGGACATAAAAAACACTATTTTTCCCTTTTCAAAGAATCTATAAAAATTTTAAATATTGTAATTATTCCAATCATCCAAATTGATTAATTATATTTGTTTGCTCATTTGTTTCCCTTCCCTGCTCATTATGCTACTAAAACTCGCTGCTTCATTTTAAGTATACTAAAAGACAAAATGAAAACATTTCCATTTCAAATTTAAATTTATTCATTAATCTTTTCAGAAGCAAAAATTGTTTTTTGTAGTTGACAATAGTCGATTACTAAACTATTATTATCCATTGCATTATTATCCAATTGCTATTGTAAAAAGCTTAAATGGAAAAAATTTGATTAAAAAATTTTTTGACTTACCTATTGTGGTGCTATCTATGATTCTGGAAAAAAACAAAGGATATATCTTATTAAAAAAATTAGAAATATTTTAAATACCATAAAAATGAACAAAATAAAATTTAGCGTTGAACGGAAACAAATTTTTAAATGAATATGCCACTGACTGCTGAAACACATTATTATAATAATGGAATAACACACTTATATTTATTTTTAGATGTGCCAATCTTCCATTTGAGCCCTAGAAGCATTATTTTACCAAAATAAAGATGAAGGAGGGGAAATAGATTATCATTTAATATGGTAGTACAGCGATAGTTGATATTCTCAAAATTGATCTAGCCATGAGAATAATAAATACACAAATTTCAAATTTAAAAAAAACTAACACATTCAAAAAGCAAGCGCCTAACTAAACTAATTAAGCAAAAGCAAAATAGTTTTATTTGGGGTATTCAATTCGTAAGTCTTTAACGACGTTCATAATAAAATAAAGTTCTGTTGTTGTTACTTATGGCACTTCACAAGCCCGATGACAGAAAGCTGTCAGATGTAAACAAAAATAAGCGACTCTTTTGTTTGTTTAGTAGCGTCAACTAGGGCCAAGAGTACGACTACTTCATGCTTCACATTCGCTTGCACAACCCCTTTTCACCGGGGGGGGAGAGGGGGCACATTCATACAGCTCACTGATAGAACACAGAAGAACAACCACGCAAGAACCGGGATGCCCAGATCACGTGGAAGACTTGCTACCCCGATGCCAGGACGCTAGCAACAAAATAAAGTTCCTTACTACTTAGGTATTTTTTTAAATTTCAAAGAGTAAAGTATGAATAGTATTGAAAATTTGAAGAGTTGGTTTCCTTTTTAAAAAAATATTCCAAAGAACAAAAAATAACTTAGAAAGGCTTGTGAAGCTAGCAAAATTATGATAGAAAATTAATGGATAAATAAAAACATCTAATTTTTTTTTTCTTTGTTACATGGGGAAAAAATCATGCTAATTATCAATTAAAATATAAAGTAAACAGTCAACGTGAAGGCTGTAAGTAATAACATGTCTGTCAAAATTCATATTTTTCTAAATAACTCCATTACTACGAAATCTTTAGAATAGTCAGTAGATAGTTCAAGGATAATTTGTAATTCAAAAATCGACAATACCATCGATTTTAGAGTCCTTTATTCCCTTAGCAATTTAAAACAATTAGCTATTATTGTTTAAATATATAGGTATACTAGCTAGTACCCGGCTCGTTGCTGCCGCCTAAAAAATAATATTAAATGCAATCAATCATTAATTTGGCAATGTTTTATCGAAATAGGATGAACGATCAGACAGTATATAAAATACAAATAAACAAATATCATTTTTTATTCATTAGATTTGTGTATTCTTTTAGAATTGTAAAGCTTAGTGTTCTTTCAGAAAAGTAATAAAAGAAACCATTTATAAATTCTCGTGATTCATTTAATATTCGTTTGGAATTCTCAAGTTTAATTTTAGGAAATGGGATTAAATTTTTTTTTCCAAAATTGATTAAACATAGAAAATATATTTATACCATAAATTCGTTATTATAGTTGAAAAGATAATTTTTTGAATATTAAGATAGTGCAAAATGATTTGTACTATAATATTTTTGGAAGTTACATCGATAAACGTTAAAATTTAATAAAAATTTAAAACTCGCAGGACTGGTCTCCCCAAAATTTTCTCGCATAATCTGTAATACAGTTGTTTCCTCTGTGAAGGATTTACATTGCATTTGTGTTTAATACCTATAAAATATTAACCTTTAACTTGGATTTAGTACTTCTACTGAATCTATTGTGCCTCCTCGGCTATTTATTTGGAGATTAATTCTTAGTAAATAGATGCGATTAAGAACCGAATTTTTAATTTTTATCTTAGATAATTGTACTATGCATATAACCATCTCGTAGATGTAAGTAATAAGCCGACCAAATTCCATCGCAATCGGATGAAAGGTGTATGAAGGCATAAGAGACAGACAAACATTCATTTTTATTTATATGGATATTAAAACATTGTATATAATCTATAGAAAGTCATTAATATCAGCGAAGACTTTTTTAAGCAGATCAAATATTCCAGCAAAAACTATATCCATTGGACAAGGCTGATAGACTTACTCGTTGCATCAGCAGCTTTCTTGCATCCCTCCTTCATGGAAGCGGCAAACTGTTCTGTAAAAATTATAAATAAAAATTAGAGGAAAAAAATTCATTGTTTTGATATAATGTGATCATAAGTCAATAATACATAAATCAATACAGTAATAGTATACATGATAATATGGTAATACTGTGAATGAAGCAATCATAATATTCAAGTCCTGTTTAAATACTTGAAAATTGCATAACATTTCTTACATGTCTCAGTCTTGCAAAAATGTTAAAATCAAACTCAAAGTCTTGCACAAATGTTAAAATCAAACTGTCAAAGTCTTGCACAAAT
>JAPMOQ010025968.1:2659658-2703039 GCA_026543055.1 Argiope trifasciata
GTCAAAGTCTTGCACAAATGTTAAAATCAAACTGTCAAAGTCTTGCACAAATGTTGAAATCAAACAGTCAAAGTCTTGCACAAATGTTAAAATCAAAATCTTTTAAATGTTATGCAGCAAAAGGCAATGCGAAAAAATGATATTTGTTAGCTGATTTCAGTTACCTTACAGCCAGAAATCTTCGAAGGCATTATGTTAAGCTATTTGTAATTGCAGAAATTATTCTCCATCCTAGTAGTACACAAATACTGTATAATATTATATGATATTTATCAATATTCGCAGTATTGTTTAATATTGTGTAATATTGTTTAATAACATATAATATTGTACAATATAGTGCAATAGACTATGCTACCTGGGTGTTCGTATTTTCCTCTCATATATCAATTGTTTAACTCAGGCAAAATAATCTAAAACACAAAACTTTCATTAAGGTATAAAAAACGTTAGAACATGAAGATCATCTCATTAATACTTCATCGTTTATAATGCCATTTTATTTTCGGCAACTTATCTTCGCGATCTACTGGTTCGCCGAGATATTATTTCTGTTATCGCCAATTAAATCTCTTATGCATAAATTTATGTTTGTGATTCCTCCAAGGAAATGTTAGCAAACATGAAACTGAGATAGATCACAAAGAAACGTTAGTTTAATCACCTTATACACTGAAGTGACAAAAGTCATGGGATGACGGTTAATATCGTGTCAGTCCTCCTTTTTCCGGGCGAAGTGCAACAACTCGACGTGTCAAGGAGTCCACAAGTCATTGGAAGTCCTCTGCAGGAATATTGAGCCATGATGTCTGTATAGATGTCCATAATTGTGAAAGTGTGGATGGTGCAGGAGTTTGGGCACGAACGGACCTTTCGATGATGTCCCATAAATGCTCGATGGGATTCATATAGGGCGATCTAGGTGGCCAGATCATGCGCTGGAATTGTCCGGAATGTTCTTCAAACCAATCGCGAACAGTTCTAGCCCGGTGACATGGCGCATTGTCATCCATAAAAATCCCATCGTTGGGTGGGTACGTGAAGTCCATGAATGGCTGCAAGTGATATGCAAGCAGCTGAACATAACCATTTCCAGTCAATGATCGGTTCAGTTGCACCAGAGGACCGAGTCCATGCCATGTAAAAACAGCCCACACCATTATGCAGCCACCACCAGCTTGAACAGTGCCTTGCTGACAGTTTGGGTCCATGGCTTCGTGGGGTCTGCGCCACACTCGAACTCTACCATCAGCTCGTAACAACTGAAATCGTGACTCATCTGACCACGCCACGGTTTTCCACTGGTCTAGAGACCAGTCGATATGCTCACGAGCCCAGGAGAGTCGCTGCAGGAGATGTCGTGCTGTCAGTAAAGGCACTCGAGTCGATCTTCTGCTGTCATAGCCCAAGGAAGACCAATTTCGCCGCACAGTCCTATCGGACACATCCCTCGTACGTCCCAGTTATTTGATTCCTGCAGTTATTTGACGAAGTGTTGCGTGTCTATTAACGTTGACCATTCTACACAGACGTCGGCGGTCTCGGTCGTTAAGTGCAGGTGGTCGCCCACTGCGCTGTCCATGATGGGATGGGATGCCTGAAATTTCATACTCTCGGCTCACTCTTGATACTGTGGATCTCGGAATGTTGAATTCACTAACGATATCCGCAATGGAATGACCCATGCGTCTAGCTCCAACTAACATTCCACGTTCAAAGTCTGTTAATTCTCGTCGTGCCGCCATAAATCACGAAAAACCTGTTCACATGAATAACTTGAACACAAATGAAAGCTCTGGAAAACGAACTGCGCATTTATATTTTTTCGCTGCGATACTACTGCCATCTGTATATTTGCATATTGTTATCCCATGACTTTTGTCACTTCAGTGTATATTAAGCTCATTGAGTGTATGAATCATCCGAAAAGAAAAAAAATCACATAATATGATTGCACAATCAAAAATGTAACTTTAAAGATAATTTACTTCTAATTTTCACAGTATTGTAAATATTTTTTATTTCTAATGTAAGCAGATATTAAACAGAATCATTTTTCTTTAACTTTCAACAATGGAAGAAAATTACGAAATTAAATATTTGATGAAACAATAAAAGTGGTTTGAATTTCAGGGTAGCAATTCGCGACTTTTTAATTAGTATCATTAAAAAGGGATATTTTTTTAAAATTTTAAAATGCTGTTAGAAATGCTGTATGCTTGTGCAATAATAGTTTCAGGGATTATTGTGGGAAAACATCAAATTTCCATTAATTCTCAATTGATTAAAATTTCAAAAAAAAATCTCTCCGAAGTGCATATTTTTATCCTTTGAAGTATATTTGTATATATGCGAACACACATTCACAAACACATTCACATCCTCCTTTATTATTTGTAGTAAAGTTAGATTTTTCTGGAAATATTCAATCTAGTGTAAAATTTATTACTTGGAATTTCTTTCTTTTTTTTTTTTTTTTTTTTACTTTCAAAAGATTATTTCAGACTGATTATATATTTTCTCTTAAATTTTAAAAAAACAATAAAATTGTTGCAAACAGCATTCCAGGGTGTTTTCTGACTCCAAAAGAATTAAAAATTACAATATTCTACATAATATGCTTCGTACATCATAGTAACTTTTTGAACTAACTTTTAACAAAGAAGGAAAATTTTACGTTTAAACATTTAAGTGAACCAATGAAAACGAGCTGAATTTAATTGAAAAAAAAATAGAATCTATTGTTGAAAGCTCGGCAAAGAATATTTTTTTAAATCGCCATAATTCCGAAAATATATACAGAATGACTAAATTGATAAAGAAGACTATTTTCAAAATTTTAAAATGGCATCAATCTCAATTTTTAAAAATAATATTTTGAAAATTAATGCGAATAAAAGAAATTTTTAAAATATCAAAAACGCTCTTCGAAGTGCACTTTCCAAAAAATATCTGTGGAGATCAATTTGTCCTGTCAAGCATAATACTCACAAATCATTCGTTATAATGATCATTCGTTATTAATGTGCTGATAATTTAAACAATTTCCATGTAAAATCGGAAAATGAAATTATTCCCGTGCCTGAAATCTTTGCTACCTGAAGAAAGAACGATAATAGCAGGATAGATATTTTGAGCGATTAATACCTTTTACAACGGGAATGTACAACTTTGAGGGTTTTTTTCAAATTTTTAATTAGAATTTAAATTAATTAAAATTTAAGCGAACTTTTGGCGTTTTTCAGCTATAACTTCCGAAAATATTATCGCACAAACATGATTTCTATATAAAATTAAAGATAAAAAATTAGTTTTCTAATGGTATCAGTATTTTAACATATAACTTAAGCTTCTATTTTTAACAAATTTTCAAAGAAATATCTTACCCGTTTTTTCAACAATATATTTTGGACAAAACAATAAAATTTAATCTGCGCCAGCACATCAAAGAGAAAAAATTAGCTTTTATCATCGTGTTTCCACCATATGGACAGAAGTTCAAATAAAAAAAATAGCTAATGCAAATTAAATCGAAAGAAATGTTATTTTCAGCAAGTGACTGGATTACATAAAATAAATATTAAATGTGATAATTTCTAAAGAATAAATGCAAAGCAAAGGTTTCTATGATCGTTTGCAATATCTATATCATTAATTCAATTAATCATATTTATTTACGGTAAACATAATTGAATTTATACAGGAAACGCATTCAAATTCGGGCCTAACAGCTAATTTCTAAATCATTAGTAGTAGGCATACATACTATTTAGTACAGTTAATTTGGTCTACATGAAGTAAATAATTACATTTTATGAAGCTTGAGAAAGATAATGCATTGATAAATAATGAGTTTTAGATTTTGTCATACTTTGCTCTGTGAGCCTATTTTACAGAACAGTTTTACTAATATTTTAAACAAAAGTTATTACATCAAACAATCTTCTAAATGAAACTGATTGATTTATAAAAATGAAAGAATGTTATTATGAAAACGTGTTCTTTAAAATCTTTCCGTCCACCATGTTCAAGAAAATATCAATTTCAGGCCAATCAATGCCCAGAACTACTACAAGGTTGATAATCAAATGAATATGTATGGGCATCACACACCAGATATAATCTAGACTTACTGAACTTGATATGTACATATTTATTTTGGAGGATAAAAAAGTATACCTAGACGAGGTTTTTTTAAGCTAATTATTTAAAAATTAAGCTAACATTTGGAATTTTCCAATAATTAATGAATTTCGAATAAATTCCGAATAATGCAATAATTTTCAAAAATATTACAGCTCAAAAATGTTTTATAAATCGTCTTAAAAATGATTTTTTTAATTGATAAGAATGTTGTAATCTATAAATTAAGATTCTATTTTTAATGAACTTTTAAAAAAATACTGTAACTATATTTTCCAAGAATTCATTTCTCACAAAATAAAAGTAGAATTTAACTTGCAAGGGTACATTAAGAGTGTACCAGTGCTTTTCAGTTGCTTTGACAAAAACTCAAACGGAATGATTAAATTAATTCTTATTGCAAATTAAACCGAGGAAATTGTGACGCTCGGCCCGTATTGAAATGGTAGCGTAATGTTATGGAATAAATATAAGATGTGATATTTTCCACATAATTCCACAACAGCAAATCATAGAGATATATGGTACATTGAACAAATAATCATAAGGCTTCTGTAATAATACGAGTTATGTGACTATCGAAGTTTGAAGTTTAAATAGATTTGGCTGATAATTTATAAAGAGAGCAAGGTACATAAGTATTTAATTGAAAATTTTTGAACACATAACTCATGGTGAACCAGCTGGTCTCCAAAGGTGGCAAGTATATAATATATTAAAGTTATATGTTACTTATAAAAATACGTTATAATTGAATTAACAACTTTAAAAAATAAAAATCAACTGACACCAACTTAAAGACAATTGTTTACGAAGTTTCTAGACATTGTTTACTTACTCGCAGTATTTCCTGTTAATTCACAGATGGCCTTCATATCTGAAACAATATTTAAACATTGTTCAAACTTCGAAGCACGCTTTCCTATTTACTGAAATTAGCTTAGAAATTATACAAGGTAATACATTAATAGCCTCGAATTTTAGGTGTATTTCAAAGGTTCGTTTAAATTATATGCTTCTTTAGAATGAAACAAATAACAATATGTTTTAAAAACATTGGTATGAATTACATAGCTTATTTCGAAGTATATAGAATGATTAAATACTAAGAGTCAATATCTTCAAAGGTGATAGAATATAATAATACATTTTGTCGTATATAATCGAAATGTAAACAATTCATTATTTGGCAGCATTGATGTAAGAAAAGCAAATACAAATATTGGATAGAAATAATGCCGAAGATTCTTATGAATCTAATAATTCAGTCTAATTGCTCTTAAAAGATTTAAGTATGGAAAAAATACAACAGCATTCTCATATTTAAAAGTTGTTTGTTATTTAAAATATGCTTCTACATCATGTACCTTAATATAACAGTTGATAGAGAAAGTACAATTGAAATATCAATTTTCCATTTTAATAAAAGGCTATTATTCTGAGAGATTTTAAAAGAAAAAATGTAAGTATTTTTTTAAAAAGCTATAAAATGAGACAACGAGTATTAAAATGGCTCTTTTTAATTTGGAGTAAATTTTTAAAATAATCCATTTTTTAAAAAATTTTTAACTTCTATCAAAGCACTCCATTTCCGCAATGTAGTTGTTCATTCATTAAAATGTTTTTAATCAATCAACAACTACCATTTTGCAGACATTTTTTGCAGTCTCATAAAAGAAGAGATATTTTAGGGAAAAATATCTAGCAAAAATGTCTCTCTCTCAGAGCTATATCTACATTGTTTTTTAATAAATTTTTTAGAAATAAAAAGAACCTTGAAAAATGTTTAATAGTAATTTTTTATCTATTCATATTCCGAAGAGAATAAAATTCCTATTCAAAAAAAATTCTATTATCTTCTTCTTAAAACAATAAAAAACAGGTTCTACATGCTTATTATTCAAAGGAAAAATTGAAAATTTAAACAATGCATCTCAAAAAATATCTTTTTGAAATGCAAGCATCAAATTTCCTTTCAAATATCAGCATTTTTTAATTCATTGAATATTTATCTCTTTCGAATGTTTAGAGATAAAATTTATCCCTACATTATTAACTCTCAGACTTTAAATCTTTTTTTCTACCAATAATGTTCAATCACATGTATGTAAGTTGAGGGCTTTTAAAAATTATTTGATATATATATTTTATTTAGAAAGCAATATTTTCCTTTTTCACACTTTTTAAACTAAGCATTTTATACAACAACAAAATTAAAGTAATCTATCTTGAAATTTTTCTATCCTGATGTATGTAGTTTTATTTCAACAAATTAATGAAAGAGCAAATTATATAGATGTTTTGCAAACAATGATTCTTACATGAGTTATCAGTACTAGGACAAGCAGAGAGAATTTGGTCAGCCACAGAACCTAAATATAAATCGTAAACAAAGAATAAATAGATACTCAAATGCACCTTGAGTATAAAGATAAAAGTGATCTATTCGCTAGAAAAAGGAGTTTAATATTTTCTGGTTTCAAAATGTCCTCTGTGTGCTGAAAAATATTATACTTATGTAACATATACCGAATACCTATAAAATGACTACCACTTTTAAGGAAGATCTGTGACCAAAATAAACAAACAGAAATAAACTAAATTCAGTATATAGATTGTAAAAGACGTGAGGAAATGAATTTCGAAGGAAAAAAACTAATTGATAGATTTTTTTTAACATTTTTAGAATGTAAATTCCATAATAATTATAATGAATTCGTGGAAGATAGATCATACAAAATTTCGTTGATATTAGAGAGATGAAGATGCATATGTGTGTGATCAAAAAATCACAAGGGAGATAATTTTGTGATTTACTTTACTTTCTTTTTTTTTTGTTTATTTGTTTCCAGTATGCTTCCACTTTTTATTTACTTTAATACATAAAATATTTTTTTATTATATTTCGCTTGCATAGCTTTTTTCATCTTTCTAAATTGTCTACTATAGCATTAGTAATATAGACAATATATTTCCATTTAATTGTTGGATACTTTTTGTACAGTGTTAACTTTTGGATACTATTCACACTTTAGTGACCTACATTAATTTCCTTTCTTGATAAGTAATTAATGCATCGAATTGCGGAATTCATTTTTCCATTGCACGGCCTAAATGTAAAATTTACTTATACTTTTTTTTACTGAAGGTTCCACTAAAAAAACGAAAAGTAATTTTTGGCTAATCTTTGTTTTATTCTGAAGTTATATTATGATATATATTTTTTACGAAAACGAAATTTTAACAAAAAAATGCATTAATCTATTTTTCTTTTCTTTTAAATTGATCACTTTTAACTATATTGAAGATATAAAGTTTAGAAAAAAAATTTTATAAATGCATTTATTTGCTAGTCATTAATTCCTAACTCAAATTTTTAAGCTGGGTTGAGTTTAAATGTAACGAAATTTAATGTTTTTTAATCCTTAATATACAATTATTTATAAGATAAAATAACCTTGCATTTAAGATAATATAATTACGTAATTTCACAACATATAATTTGCATGATAATATAATTGCAAAATTTCTTAACATATAATTTACTTGATAATATAATTACAAAATTGCTATCATATATAATTTACAATTAAACAAAAAACTATGTTCATATTTTTCTCATACACTTAAATAATAGGACTTATTTTGTATGTAGCTTCTTAGTACAATGAATAGAATCAAATATATCATCTGGGCTTCTTTGTAATTGTCTGGACTCGAAGCCACATCCAAACGAATAATTTTAGAGGCAAGTATAAATAAATTATTTAGATATTTCTTGTCAGGTAATCATTAACAATATTTCTAATTTTCTGACCCAGAAACTCGGCTCTGAAACAAACATATCTATACTTATAATAAAGCTCAATGTGTGTGTGTGTGTGTGTTGGCGCTCTACAGGCCAGACCGTTGGACCTACAGCTACCAAATTTGGTACATGTATACTTTGGAGGTCCGGAATGTGCACCTCGGAGCCCCTTTTTCGAATTTTTAATTAGAATTTGAATTAATTAAAATTTAAGCGAAATTTTGACGTTTTTCCGCTATAACTTCCGAAAATATGATCGCATAAACATGATTTTTACATCAATTTAAAGATTAAAACATTAGCTTTCTAACGGTATCAATTTTTTTAATTTATAATGTAAGCTTCCATTTTTAACGAATTTTTAAAGAAATATTTTAACCATGTTTTTATCACGTGACTGGATAAAATAAAAGAATGCCGGAAGTTCAAATAAAAAAATTATCATCGCAAAATAAATCTACAGAAATGCAACTTTTAAGCACGTGACTGGATAAAATAATATAAATATAAAATGTGATATTTTCTTTAAAAAATAAATGCAAAGCAAATTTTTCTACAATCGTTTGCAATATCTATATCATTAACTCAATAAATCTTCTTTATTTACGGTAAACCTGATTGAATTTAGACAGGATATGCATTGAAGTCCCGACCCAATGGCATATTTATGTAATCGTTTGCAATATCTGTATCATTAATTTAATACTTTTTTCCCTTTCTCGCTTTCTTTAAAAAAACATATTTAATATTTTGGCAACATCACCGATTTTTTTTTAATATTTTGGAAGCATAACGGATAGTTAAAACTAACTGATTTATAAAATTAAAGAATATTATTAGGAAAAGGTGTACTTTTAGAACTTTCCGTTCATCATCTTAAAGAAAATATTAATTTCAGGTCAATCAATGCCCGAAATTACTTCAAGGCTAATGAATATGTGATTTAATTGAAAACTTTAGAACGCTTTACTCATGGCGAACCAGCTGGTCGCCAAAGGCGGCTAGTATTAAATAAATCAATAAATATGCTTTTAAAAATGAGTACTCAAAATTCCCAAGAATAGAGTTAGTAAATATCCATAATAGTTCTTTCAATGTTTAATTCTGTTACTTGATTGAAAAAATTTAGATGTTCTTGTAGAGAGTTATAATGGCTCTTTAAGAACAAATAATTCCGCCAGTGTTCATTATCCTTCCTGATAATAGTTATATAAAAATTTATGTAAAAATCAGTCATTAAATGTAAGTAAAATATTATATTAATCATATCTAAAATAAATGCAAGTATTGTGAAAGGTCATTTGATTTCTAATCTAACAACTTATTCTGATTTTAAACAGCAAATGAAAAATGTAATTCATTGAGAAATACTAGCATAAGTTTCCTCATATTTCAGTACTGTTACATTTAATTCAATTAAATAATATTATTACCTTTTTTTTTAATCTGTTCCCGTGAAAAAAGGAGTAATTGAATGTGATTTTCATTTCCTCATTAATTATATTAATAATTTTAGTTTTCTTTAATAAACCTTAAGAGATAAATTAAAAAAGATGATGGTATAAAAATTAAATAGTATAAAAATATTTAATAGGATTCCTTATTATTACAAACTTGTTAAGTTCCCCGCTGCACATATAGTATTCGTCAGATCTGTTATAAACGACGCCATACAATCGTCACCAGCTGAAACTATAAAAAATGAGGATTAAAATTTAAATAATAAGTAATTTGTTCAATAAAAGTTTTTGTTATTATTATAACATTAAATAAATTTTGTGTATTTCTTTGTATGAATTTAAAGCATATCTTGCAAAGCAAAAAGATTAAAAACTGTGAAATAAATGCATTCAACTATTTTATTAATTAAAATGAACCTCTAGTAGACATAATTTGTCAGTTAAAGTCATTAAGACGTTCTGAAAATCGGGTCAAGTGGTAAAGCTGAAACAGATAAAGTGAATTTACTTGTCAGATATACTGAATGTCACGTATGAAATTATTTTCATGAAATTCTGAAAATTTTAGAACCTATGCCAAAAAGGCTTCTTTTATCAATTTTTGTTATTTAAAATCACAAAGCAAAAAATATTTCAAGTGACAAAGCGGTATTTTTTTCTATTATTTAAAAGAAGATACGTGGATATAAAGATAAATGAAGGTTAAAACTATATGCCAGAAACTAATATTAAAATCATCTCTAAAATATATTTCTAAATAATATGATACTTACTTGAATTCGCTTTAAAGACAAATATGCCAAATATAAGTAGTACAATCTTCATAATTTCTATAAAGAGATTTTTAAAAAGTGAATTAATCGTATTTTCAGCAATCGTTTGAATATACATTAATTAGAATGCAATTTTTTATAAGTTTTGTTTTTTTCAAAAAAAAATCTGAAATTAAAGGAATTTTTAATTTGACTAGAAAAAATTAGTATAAAAATATCTCCGAAATACATCGTAAAATATTTATGAATATTACAAAAACGATAGAAGAAATTTTTTGTTTAGTTGAACTTCATTTTTATTTTTTTAGTTCTAATTTCTTTCCTTTTCTATCAGCAATTGAAAGTGCATCAAAATAAGTCAATGATAAAGCTATTGAAATCATTGCGGGGTCTGAATTCATAACCCAAGGGATGCAAATCCAATGCCCTACTAACCAGGTTCTCATGGCCCACACACAGTAGGAAAATAATGGATTTGAATTTCTGGTTTCAAGATCCTGATTCAGAATATGCTGCGCCGAAACTGCGTAAAATTTCCCTATTAAGTAAAATGATGGAAACCGGTAGTTGTCTGCATACCAATAGTGACCAACAGTTAAGAACCTATTTGCATGCGCTCTTTGGAAATTAGAAAGGGACGAACAATCATTAGCATGTGGTTAATACACACACAAAAATCAGAATTTTGATTCATTTTTTTTTTCCTTTATTGAATGAAACAAAAATTTTATACAGAATTATTATTGCGGTCATAATATCATATACCAAATTGCATTTATTTAAATTATTGGGATTTCTAGTTATCGTGTTCACAAGCATGTAAAACTATTGACCGATATGTAGTAAATCTTTTGGCTGATTTAGTTTGAAACTTCACACGAATATAATCCGTTACTTTTTTTTAATTTTAGAGTTTACATGCATGCAAAAGTACGACTAGCAGGTTATCAATTCTTTGATAGATTTCATTCCAAACTGAATAAGGCTCTACATTTTAAATATTCGATCAGAACATCAATTATCTGTCTAATCTACCTAACTTTTTACATCGTATTACATTTTTAAGTTCCATTTTCTGCATAGTGTTTACATTATCTATCTCACTTTTTACATTTGTAGTTATCGTGTTCACCTGTACTTGACAGCATTTGTACTAGACAGATGTTTTTTTTTAATGGATTGAGTTCAAAATTTGACAGCAGTCTAGAAATGCTGTATAAAAACCCATACACCGAATTTCATTCAGGTAGCTCAAAATATTTTGTTTTATTTATTTATTTATCGTATTCAGAAACAAACAAAGCCACATGCAGAGAAGTATATATTTAAAAAGTTATTTTTTGGACCCAGGGAGGTATGAAAAGCAAACATTCACCAAAACCTCGAATTCGTATTTGTTTAGCGACAGCAGTTCTTTTCCTTTGTACACTGTACATACCAGAAAGCAAAGAACAATTCAAAACATTTTCAGATCGGATTGTTTACTTTAAATATTCAAAGATTTCTCAATAATTTTCGAAGAGATATTGAAAAAAAAAAACATTTTTAAATCCATTTTAAAATATTTGTGTGTATGTGTGTGTGTGTGTGTGTGTGTGTGTGTGTGTGTGTGTGTGTGTTTAATTACGAACAATTTATTTTCTGATTTTTTTTATTAAAATATTTTAAATGCATTTTATAACAATATTCATTTTTGTTTTATCTAAGTATTTATATTCAAAAGTTTTGCAATAATATTAAACATATTTTCTTTTGTCTACATGTTATTACTATTATGAATAATTTAGAGCCAATCACAAAATAAAAATTTATATAAATGCCTTAATTCATGATATTATGATGATTTGGAGTAAATTCTCAAATCCACTTAAAACTGCTTCTTAAATTATATAATTTTAGAACTTAAATTAAAATTTTGGATACTTTTACTTCTCTGAGTTTAATTTTATTAAATATAATTTTAATTCATCATCAATTTTGTTTGTAATCGTTATCTTCTTGGAGTAAGTTTTATCTGAATTGCATTCACATTCTTAAAATTTATTTTGTATCTCACTAATTTTATTTTCAAAAATTATGAATTTTAAAATAATTTTTAAATCACTTTTTTAGTTTTTAATCTAAACCTAATTAAAAAGCACTAAACAAAAGATAATTTAGGTTGATGATATTCTTCTCGAATTTTCTTAGTACATGCTTTTAATAATTCAAAATTATTAAGTGACTTTGAAAACAATTGTCTTACGGAAAGTATCCTTTCTCTTTCGCAATAAAAATCAAAAATTCGATCAAAAACTTAATTTTCCTATTAAAAAAAGATAAAGAAGACAAAAATATTTACAAGCAAAAGAGACTTTAACTCGCTATGCATCACATAGTATAACATTTAGTCACATTTATAATTAGTTATTCACCTGAATAACTAATACTAATCATCTTGATTTAACTTCTTTATGATGGAACTTAGAAAAATATTTACTTACTTAGCTATCTTCTGTGATTAAGTTTCTAATACTGCCTTGTAACAGAAGTTTTCACATTTCACTTCAGCAGCCGAGAGAATATTCGTTCCTCAAAATAAAAAAAGAGCTTATGCAGCTAAAAACAACCGAAAATATTGAATAAAACATTTGTTTATCTGTAACTGTGTCACTTTTTCCAGTATTACATAGATGATATGTAGATATAAACTTCGCTGCTGTTATGGTGATTATGTTGAATGGAAATGTCTTTGATTAATATATGAATTGTTTTCTATCCTTCAACTGAACCACAAAGTTAGCTTTGCATCCCAACTTACTTTGCATTTCTTTTCTCATCTTTTAAAGATAAGCAGTCTGTACGTGACAAGTTTTCGTGATCATGAACTATAATCTCTATTCTGTTTTCCATGAGAAGGAATTCTTGAGTGTTCTTTATTCATTCTCTATCCAAAAAAGCACGCTTTAATGAAAGTACGAATATGTATTCATCTCTATTGGCCATCTCTGTTTTCTTTTCAGCTGTTTTTTGGTCCATTCTGATTTTAAAATTCGTTTGAAAATTAAATTTACCATATGATACCTTCTACATCAAAAATAATAAGTTCCACGATTTTGACTTTCGAGTTAAAATATACGTATTTCAAGGATTAGAATCAATTTATGCATCGTGATGTTTTCTTATGTACTTATTGGCTATAAAGATTCTTTGTAAGTATCGAAGGTCGAAAAACAAGAAGGCAAATGGAGAATTATAATATCTCAAATTCACTATTGTAGTATTAAGAAAATATCTAAATGTATTATATATGAAATTAAATGATAAATGAAATTAAATATGAAATTAAATGATATAACTACTGAGATAAATTAAACTGTGTCAAAGCGCAGACAGATAAATTATTATTTGGTATTTAGTAAGTTATTTAGGTTTATGATAAATATGAGCATTTAATGGGATATTTAAAGTAATTATATGCCTATGAGCTGTTGTCATATTAAATAGAAATTATTTGAAATAAATCGTTTCTAATATGAGGCAGGAAAAATGTTATTGTATTAAATTAGACAGAATAAATAAAAATATTGAAGGCTAACTCCAAGTATGGCTAAAAAGTTTTAATTTTTTGCAATATTTTACACTCCTCGTAATATTCTGGTATAGATATAATATTAATAGTCTTTTAAAATCTTCAGTATATTCGGGAATTCAATTGAATTTATCAGGCATTAACTGCAGGGCTTTTCACAAGATATGCTGCATCTAATTTTTACAGATTCAGATAAAACATGTTAAGACGAGTATTTTGATATATAACGTATGGAGTCCCCTAATATAGCGTCATAGTCTATTACACGAAAAACGTTAATTACGAATCAAATACGATGCATACGACAATTGCCCAACATGGAAGCTTCCTTAGGTGGTTACACAAATTTGCAGCAAATAATCAGAGAAAAAGCGTGTCTGCAACTTAATATGTAAATTCCTGCAGTGGCATATAAGGCTAGAAGCAGGTTTGATTAGAATGAGTCAAGCGTTATTCGCTAAAAAATTTCTGTGTGATGTGTGTATTCATTGTGGAGGAAAATTCGATTGAATGTATTTACATGAATATGATTTATAATAATATTAAGGTGATGTGAAAAAATTTGGCAATCACCTCAACATAAACGACACGACGATCGAAAGAGCGTACGAAGTATTTAAGGAAACCATCACATTGTCCAACTTTATATACGATACGAAATATTTCATGCTGGACAAAATGTGAAGGGAAAAAAAGAGATACGTGCAGGAATAGAATCTAATGTTTAGAAGGGAAAATACTTGTATATACTGATATCCCATTCTTTTATAGCATAGACAACATAAGCGATTATTGGTTTATGCAAATTAGAATTATACCTCACTGGCCTCTAGAAATTTCGATCTATTAGCAGAACATCTTCACGATAGACTGATCTAATTGGATTTCATTATGAAACAAATAATGGTAGAGAATGGCCACCTTCCTATCCGCATCTTAACCACTGCGACTTTTTTGTTGTTGTTGTTGGTGGTGGTGGTGGTGAGGGAACATTTGAAAAACACAATGTATCTCATAGAGCTCTCAACATTGGATGACTTAAAAACAGCAATTGAAATCGAAGTCAAGGAAATTGTAACAGGAATTTTGCAAAAAACAATTGCGAGTTTCGATTCTAAATTTCGCTATTTTATTTGTTCGAATGATTGACATGCCTGAAATCTATTGTATTGAAAGTTCACAATATGAATTTATTTTTGTTTGGTTTTGTTACCGTTTCTTGAAATTTCTATGACCTTCACACCTTAATTAGACTTTGAAGCTACATTCAGGTACTCGACATGTCGTTCATCAAAATGCTCGTTTTGATTTGTTCTATTCAATTCTATCAAAATTAGCCACTGTATACTTTGTGGTTCCCACTGTATGTTGAATAGCTCATCGATTTCAGATTAATTATAACTTCCCTTTTTGGCAATAAAGTGACTAACTGCATTTACTTAAATTACTTGAAATGTGTTCCTATTTTAAAATGAAAGATTGAAATCCTCTGACATTCTGACGCTACATGAGAGTCAATCTTAATTGAATTACGTTGAACAGATGATTAAGATAAATAATTATATCCTTCCCATACTCTATAAATCTCAAATCCGAAGATGTTTATCTATGTGGACACATGAAACGTAAAATTTAAAGTGAAAAAATAATCTGCAATTAATCAGTTGAAAGCATCCATTGATAGAAAATATGTTCAAATACCAAATGGCATGCTTCATGCTGTTTGCTATCATCTAGGTCAGATTTTATCAGCAGCATTTGAACACTAATTAGAAAAATCTGAACACTTTCACTAGATAAATAAAAGTCTACATTTTTATAAATGAAAAGGAAAATAGAAGCTTAGATTTCAATAATCATTTATGCAATAGTCATTCAGTATATATGCATTTTTAGAACATAATAACTTATTAACATTGATTATTTTCCTTTTTTTATTTGATATTTGTAATGTTTTAGATTGATTTGATTCTTTTGATTCTTTTTAATTTTATTTATATATCTTGATTTTTAATGCTCTAGATTGATTTAATTTCTTTGATTTAGTGGTCTTAATTTTTCACCTAAGATGTATTTGATTTTTTTTTTCTATTTTCTTTGATTTAAAGGTCTTGATTTATTTACTTGCTTTGTTTTGCTTTAAAGATCTTCTTTATTGCTTAATCTTGCTACTAATCAATTAGATTTAACACCGGACAGCTTACCATTTCAAAATGATCAAACTTCAGACACTATGAATCTTAATCGATTTTGTATGTACGAGGGAGCCGAGGTTATGAGTCCCTGCCAGTTTCCCCAAAAAAGGACGATATTAGTAAACAGTTAATCATTATAATGTTGAGAAAATGTTAGTTGGTATAAAAATGATCTTTATTCCGTCTTTTTTAATAATGGATCAATTGAGCAATTTATAAAATACATGTTGGCATCACAATTATGCTGATTGATATATTTCATTTTTACCTTTACTGCAAATTTGAATGTCGAAGCTCTAAAACTGAAGTAGAGTAACGTCATATACATACAAGTACTAAGCAATCAGCAATTTTTTCAATCTTATTAAAGGTTTTAGCATCTCTTTTTTGTATATTATTAACTATCAAAAGCAATAATTTTATTCCAATTTCCAATTTAATTTTATTCCTTACTAAGTAAAATAGTAGGTAATTATTAATTAAAATTGGTTAATTGAAAGTTCGCTGTTTATGGAGAAATAATAGCTATCTGCTACTGAGGAACCTGCTGTTGAGTTTACAGTTTCATCCTTTATAGAGTGCCTACCTGCTGACTCTATTCAGCTTCCCGCTGTTTCCAGCAGAATACTTTGGTAGCTTAATGCGAAGATATTGAATCTAATTATGATAGGAAAAAGCTTTCGTTTACAAGTTCATTTTATTTCAAGACTGGACAAGATTTTCTTTTCCTTCCTGTTATCATGTTAGACCATGATGTTGTTTTCGTAAGGGGTTTTTGACTTACTGAAGGCAATAAATAACTGAAGCTCGAAATCGCGTAAGCAATGAATAAAGGATAAATGGCAATATTCTTCAAAATCTTTTAATCGCATAAATTTTTTACCTGCTTTTACCATTATTGCATTATTATTACATATGCTTCTCTGGCAATTGATGCGTTTTTAAAAGATCGACATAGAACTATGACATCACAGCTGTTATTTTCATGGAATATAATTTTTTTCGGAGGAAATTAAATTATTTAATTTTTATAATATGCTGAAAAAGCTACTCTCGCGTTTAATAACAGTTTTGATAAAAGTATTTTCTCTTTTCCCCATTGGGGAAATACAGTTTCATTCCTTCTTAAATGGGAAACATTGAAGGATTTGACTTCTATTCTTAGATTAATCCATTATGAAAATATTTTATGATCCCAGAAATTAGAAAATAGCGGTTTGTGTTACAAAAATATTATTTTCTTAAAAATTTCATACAAATTAGTATGTTTAAGAATGTATTGGTAAATCATCTGGAAATAGCACATATATATAGAGAGAGAGCGACGGAGGGTAGAGACCGATAGAGAAACTACGTGATTGTTTCAAACCAGTTTCAATCGGTTAATGACTTAAAATAATTGAAACAAGTAATGACAAAAATAATATTCTCTTATGATAACTTGAAACTTGCGATCGTAGATTTCACTTTTACTTTTATAAAGATATTTTCTTTTGTTTAGTTATTCCCTCTCTTTTTCGTATTCGATGGATACGAGGATAGCCTTATTAATGCCAAAAATATCGAATATTAAGATTGTGTCGAATCTCCAAGTTTCGGACCTGCCTGATTACAAAAAAAAGAAAGAAAGAAAAGCACATTTTGGAATTGTCTCAAAGTTTCATTGTAAGCAGGATAATTTTAAAACAATTATAGTTTAATGGGTGAAATTTGGAATATAATTTAGGCATTAAATTGTTAGATTTATATTAAATTTTGAACGAAATTCATTCTGAAAAAGTCTGCCTGTCCGGCCTTTAGAGAACAATGAATAAAATAATTAAAAAGCAAAAAGAACTAGATGAATACAATTTAATACACAAATATATCATCTGAAATGTAACTTTTTATCAAATTTCAAGCTTAATATTTAAAGGGTTTACCATCTGTCGGTCTGTACTTTCGCCTTATATAAGAGCAATAATTCAAATACGCAGCAACTAATTCATAAGTGATATGGTAACAATTGTAGTTTTAAGTGAAATATCAATTTCAAAATATTGATAAAAAAACCATCAAAAATGCATATTTGATTTTTTAGTGCTTGTATTTTACAATGCTTAAAAGGACGCGAGTAAGAAGACATCAGTCATGTCCACTGATAACGATTCACTTTACCTTACCTCACGTTCCCTTTTCATTAGTTCACAACTTGAAACTGGGGGAGATGAAAAGCAGAAACCCGTAAATATACGGGCAGTGACAGTTTTAAGGGACTTTTTTTCCGTCAAAACAGGCCGAACTTTTTTGAACTGAGAAAAGATTCCATCTTTATCAGCACTTCACCACTTGGAAGGTTAACCAAAAAAAATCATTTTTGAAGATCGCATCTACATTTATATCAAAAATCAATACTTCTTAACTATTGTTCTCCGGTATCATACAATAAATACATACAACCAGTTTTTCTTACTGTACTACGAAGAAAATAATTCTTATGCGTCAGATTCTGAAAATAAAATTCTGAGCACTCATAAAAGGCCAAATATTCTTTTTTTTTTTTTTTCTGCATTCAAATACAGTAAACTCTCGCTACAACGATACCCGATACAACAATAACTCCCTCTACTACAATAATGTTTTGTGGTCCCGGCGATTTTGCATATAAACTAATGTTAATCTCCCCTCAATATTGCGATATTCTCTAGAACAATAAACCTCTGTAAAACGATTTTTTCAATCTAAATTTCAGTATTAATTTCTCCCTTTATAGTAATATTTTGATTTTCAAACGCTTTTTTTTTTTCGTTTTCTTTTGTTATTTTTTCCGTCTATTAAGACTCATTGTGGATATTCAACTTATCCCTGAATAAATAGCTATTGTTCAGATTTCAAAACAGATGGAGACCACCCTTTTGGGAATTGGAGTGGGTGAGGGGGGGGGAGTGAAGTGTAAATGTATGCCTAGTCTCATTTCCCAGTAAGCTTTGGAATTCTGATAAGGTTTAAGGAAATCTGGACCTGTCTTTTCACCTTGTCACAGAACAAGTGCCCTTTGTTAGAGGAACAGAGGGAGATGGAGGCGGGGTGCTGTTAAGTGACGTACTGAAAAGTGAGTTCAAAGGTTGTTTTATAGTCTTTAACGATTTTGAGCTCTAGGCGAAACATTTGGTTTAAACTTTTCTTTCTTTCAAGCGATATTGTTCCCTAAAGGCCTTATCACACGGTGAAATGTCGCCAGCCCTTTTCCGTTTCTACCCCCAAAAACCGGTCAAGCAAGTTTCATAATCGACAACTTATTCGAACAAGTTCGAAAATGTTATCGAAAATATTGTCCGCGAACGAAATTCAACAAATCATGTGAAACTTTTAAATGATGTCACACAAGTGACGTCACTTTCCTTGTCGTTTGCTGAGGGAAAGCGCCGAAAATATTTTGCCGTGTGATAAGGCATTTAGATGGCTGGGCGAAAGCAACTATCTTTTCGAGATAAACTGAAAGTTATCAATGATATTGATTAGGGAATGAAGCAGATTGATGCGGCTAAGAAACATGGATTATCGCAATCTACAGTTGCAACCTTTCTAAAGAAGAGAAAGCAAATCGAAGATGCTGTAACTTCAAATGAAATTAACCCAGAGCGAAAACGACTGAAGGTTGCGACAAATGAAAACATTGATGCTTCTGTTTTAAAATGGTTTCAAGAGATGAGAGCAACAAATGTCCCAATAAATGGACCTTTATTATGTGCAAAAGCACGGAAATTTGCAGCAATGCTAGGGAACGAAACTTTCAAAGCTAGCAATGGTTGGTTAATGCGTTTTCGAGATCGTCATGGAATAACTTTCCAAGAAGTTCACGGAGAGAAAAAGTCAGCCCCGATAAACGATGCAAATGAATGGCGGCAAAACAAGATGAAAGAAATCTTAGATAAGTATGCTCCAGAAGACATTTATAATGCAGATGAAGCTGGGCTGTTTTTCCAACTCCTACCCGATTGAACATTGGCATTCAAGGGTGAAAAGTGTTATGGAGGGAAGAAATCAAAGCAGAGACTGACTGTTCTTCTGTGTACAAATAGCACAGGAACGCATAGAATACAACCTCTCGTCATTGGTAAATCATTGAAGCCAAGGTGCTTTAAGAACGTGAAAAGTCTTCCCGTGGAGTATAAAGCAAATAAGAAGGCTTGGATGACGACTAAACTTTTTTCCGAATGGTTACAGAAGTTAGACAATGAAATGAAGAAGAGAAAGAAAAAAATCGTTTTGTTGATAGATAACTGCGGTGTTCACACGTCATTTCCAAAGCTACAAAATATCGAAATAGCTTTTTTCCCTGCCGATTGCACTTCAATTTTACAGCCACTTGATATGGGTATAATTAAGTGCTTCAAAGGATATTACAGTAAACGGTTGGTGGACTCCATACTTGTAAACTTTGAAAATAAAGTAGAAGACCCTTTCAAAGCTGTAAATGTCAAGGAAGCGTGTCACAATATTGCTGGAAGTTGGTGGGAAGTAACAGAAAAAACCATTCGGAATTGCTGGAAAAAGGCCGGTCTTTGTGTTATGGAAGATAAGAAATCTGATAATGATGAAAATTCCATAGACAATGATCTCTCAGATGATCTAGAATGTGTTTTGCACATCAAAAAATCCGTATCCCAACTTGAGGAAACAAGCGATAAAAAGTTTGAAATTAGTATAGAAGACTATTTAACAGCAGATGATGATCTTATGGTTTTCGCAGCAGTTACTGATGAAGATATTCTCTCTGAAATTACTGATGAGATAGGAAACAATGATGAAGATGATGATGATAATACAGGTCCATCGCAGTCCTTATTGTCATCCCAGGAAGCTCTTCAATCCGTGAATTCTCTACGGACATTTTTTTCAAGCCTTCCGTCGACAAATGAAGAACATTTTCGTGCACTAGACTCAATGCATACAGTATTGGTGAACTTAACAGTTAAAAAAATGAATAAACAAACAAAAATATTGGATTATTTTCAATAAAAAGTGTTTTCAGGTATGTGAATATTTATGTGCTTATTTTCTGAATTTATCTTTTTTTTTTTTAGTATTTAAACCACTATCATTAGTATTTTACAAATTAATTTCTTCTAAATATAGACTTAAAAGTAGTATGTTATGCACCTTAAACTAATAATAATAATAAAAACTCTTATTAAATGCTCAAAATATGTGGGCCCTCGATATAACAATATGCCTCTCTACAACAATATATTTATTTGGTCCCTAAAATATTGTTGTAACGAGGTTTCACTGTATACGAAAACTACTAGGAGGAAATGTTTTAATCCTCGAAATTGAATATTTAGCAAAAAAATTACCCGGATTCTAGCAAAATGTTTTATCAATTTTGGAGTTACAAACATTATTCTGAAAAATTCATCTTCAACTGATTATCGTGGCCGATGACCTAATGGCGAAGTTTCGGCTATAGAACTACAGGTGCCCAGATTCTAAATCCGATTACATCGAAAAATATCATGAAAAGCAGGTCAAATGCACATTAAATCCAGAGGACCCAAACATTTTCCCTGATTTCAAGAAGGGATACCAGTTCATTCATTACCCTCGTCAACTGATTACAGTAGAAAAATTCCTCTTCAAAATGGCTCTCGTTTTGTTTTGAAATCCAAACCAAATATAACTTAATTTAAACTCTACCAGCGGGTGACCGAGCTCTGCTCGGAGAAAACAGGTATCGAAGCTAACTCAAAGATTAAAATTTTCAATTGTGATTTATCAAAACAATACATGCCATAAGAAAATTTGTGAAACCATTGGTGAAAAGATAACCGGTTAAAGTGCACCATTGTAAACTATTGTAAACAAAGCTAGAGTTTGGAAAGGGAACTATTCTATACAAAGGTAAAGTAAAGGTAAAGATTGAAGTGTGTTGAAGTTCAATATTTTTGACAAATTTATTTAGAAAAACCAAACATATATACATACATAAGAAACATATT
Organism: Argiope trifasciata; assembly: GCA_026543055.1. NCBI lineage: Eukaryota > Metazoa > Arthropoda > Arachnida > Araneae > Araneidae > Argiope > Argiope trifasciata. The sequence goes on from JAPMOQ010025968.1 coordinate 2,681,590, forward strand.
ATAAACCTATAACAGCATAAGCATAAAACTTTATTAGTTCGCCATATTGGCTATAGATGGCAGCACGTTACCGCTTGAAAATTTAAGTAGCCATTATGGCGAACTAATAAAGTTTGAAAATATCCTATCTGTAACTCCGAACTGCTCGACCGTAGCGCTTCAAAACCGGCGCCAATCGATTCCTCGTGGCCAAAAAACCCAGACCCCCAAGTTTACCGGAGTTTATTAATTCTGTGGCGATTTTCGACTTGGCAACCATTCCTCGTATTATAGTATTAGATTAATTTTCTTCTTTTTGATTATGCATTAAAACATCTGAATATCTGAACCTTTCACAAAACATAGTCCCCAGAAGCCTTCTGGAGCTTTAAAAATGTTTTCCACTGCGTGATTGAAAATTTGTCAGGAAAATACCAAAGAAAGTTATATAAATCTAGAGCTAGCTCTGATATCCTCATATTTCTCGAAATTAATTCCACTCCATTTTCAAAATACATTAATAAAAGAAAAACGCTTGGACATTTCAAACACTCACTGGTGGTGTTTCTTCTGTTTACTCACACACTCCACCAAATAAAAAGTACAGAGTGTTTTCCCAGGTAGAGCACTATGTTTTCAGTTTCGTTACTTCATTTATGTATTTCGTATTTGCAAGTGTTTTTAGGCAATTAAATTCTGTTCCAGTTTAAGAAGAGCAGTATATTCATTTTTATTTATTGCTTCTATTTTCCCAAGATTTTCGATACATTTCCAAAAAGAGGATTGCTTACTATTTTAATCAACTCCTTTACTTAAATGCAAAGACTGCAATTCAGTATATTGAAAATGGTAAAAATGTTTATTTGTGTTCTAGAATCAAAACAATATTTTCAAATAACTGTAAAATCATTAAAACAAAAAAGCACAATTAGCTGCCTTCAGCGACCAGCCTTTTGCTGGCCATATTAATAATTTTAATTCAGTTACTTGAACCAAATTTGATGAACAACGGATCAAAATAAAGAAAAAGAACTATATTAAAATTGCGTAATAGATAACATTTTGAATGTTTGCTGACTCACAAAATTTTTCCATTTATAGACTCATATTTTAAGGCCCAAAGTTTGGAGCTGACCAAAGCTTTATTTTGCAGTATGTCTCAATAACTTTAGACAGTGTAGGGAAGGAAATCATTGGGGATATATCTGATGAAATAAAAATTTTCGAAGGCAATTCAGGGGTTATAGGTGGAGAACTATGTCATTACGTTTCCCTGTGTAGAATATATAGTGGAATAAGGTTCTTGAAATTTCTTGCAAAACTGGATGGGGATTGATGGAGGAGAACCAGTGATAAAATATTTAGAGATATGAGCTTCCATATTAATTCAAAAGTATAGAAATCGAACCAGTGGTTGAGGCTAGAAGGCTATTTAACTGGTTTTCCTTATTATCTCTACTAATTTTAAGGATGAATGCGTGTGTTTGTGTCTATCTACAGGTCCACATTTTAAATATTAATTAAAAACTTATCTGAAATTTGTTGTTTTTCCGGGATAATAACTGAAAATATTATTAGATAGAAATGAAATAAATATACCTTTTCAAAAGTTTTTTTAATGATGCTAATTTAGTAATTGCGTAGAATTTTCCTAATTTTTGGTAATTTTTTATAATTATTCCTTTAATTTTAAATAATTGATTACATAGTAGATCAAAAATTCAAACCATTTATTTTTGCTTTTTTAATATTTAATCAGTATATATTCTACTTTAATTGAAAGCTAAAGAAGAGGAATTTTGTTTAATACCTGTATAGTTTAGCAATAAATAGCAAATTTGCGACAGCCAGAGCGGATGAATAAGACTACTGAGTTTTTAATAGTGCTATGATGTCAAGGAATTGGTTTCTCTACTCTAAAAATTTATAAACACAATAAATATAATATATGTGAGATTATTTAAATAACCTAATTTTAATGTGTGATAGACAGAATCATAAATATGAAATAACATCTAAACAATCTAACTGCAATTAAATATATTCAATATTCCTGGCAAATTGTAGATCTCCAAAGACAACTAGTTTTAAATATATAAGTGGTGCATATCTTCTTATATTCTAAAGCTTTCCCTTAAAATTTCAACATTATAGGATTAAAGAAAACGCTTTAAACTTTAAGTAAGCAATTAGTGTGAGAATAGTTTCATTGATTTCAACCAGAAGGTCTTGACACAACATTTAGATACATGTTTCATCTCTTTAATTAAATAAATAAGAGGGGAAAAAGTCATGAGAAGAACATTACAGATTATTTTCTCTCCTTACAGAATATTTCCTTTTATTGATATTGACTAAATTTGAAACATCACAATGCAGTTTTCACATGAAGTACCGAACAATTTCTTAGGTATTTCATGAAATGTCTAAGAAATTAATCTAATTAAATACTAAAATTTCTTTCGAATAATACAGACTTAATTTTTTTTCTGCATTCAAGAAATACAGAAATAATTGTTAAGGTCTGTAAAAAAATATTTGTTAAAAAGAGAGAGAGAGAGAAAAAGAAGTGGTTATTTTTTATTGGGAAATAACTTCATATATTTCCTTAAGACTAGTAATCTATAGCAACTAGTTACTTCAACAAAAATTCTGGTTTGAAATCAATCTTAATTTTATTGTCTTCTTCTTGATTTGATGTTCCCGATTTCTAAAACAACGAATTTTTCACCATGAAATTGTGGGGGACTTTAAAGTATCTTTATTTTAATAGCCTATTCTTTTTAATAAGTACATGCATTCCTCCTCGGAGGTTCACCACAGAAATGTGGATGAGAAGCTTCTGGCACAGTGGTTGGTTTTCGTCCCCAAGGTGTGTACAGAAATTATACGAAGTTGACTACTTCTGACTAATGATGGGACATATCTCTTTAGGGAGGGATAATAGTATGGCTGGAGACCATGGTTCACTCCTATATTGTCAAGTTGCTCCTATCATTCAGTTCATCTCTCCGACATTCAGTTTATCTACTGGCATTTGTGGTTATTGGATATATGAAACTTCCGAATGGTGTTGAATTCCATGACATCATATAACAGTTAAGAACTTATGTATATAGGAAATATATTTCATCTTTGCGTTGCCTAATGCAGCAAAAAAATTCCATTTTTTGATTATCTCATGTTAATTTACCAAAATATTTTGCCCTTAATTTTCAAAGATGGAAGAAAATGTAGTCACTAAATATTTTCAGGAAACAAGGGGAGAAGTTCGAATTTCACTGTTGTAGAAAATTAAACAAAAAGAATATATGCAAAAATTTATTAAGATTTGGATAAAATATTCATGACATGATATATCGTTATAGGAATGATATAGTTAAAAAGACATTTTTTTTATTTTAAACCAATGTAAAAATCAGTTTTATCAGGAAAAGCTCAGGTATATACCAAAACTTTTATATGTGATTAATTGATATTCTAATCATTTTTTTAAATCGATTCTATGTGTAAAATCTCATTCACCAAGATATATTCGTGTTAAGTTCGATATTTTTAGAACAAGCGATCTAGTGAGCACAGCATTAAAATCTACACGAGCACCTGCATTCTTCTGTATTAGTAGTAGAGATCATAATTACTAAAAATGATAACCATGCAACAAATAATATCACATTTTTCTTTTATTATGTAGAAAATTTTAATAATAAATGTAAAGATTTTGCTTGTAAAATGCTTTGTAAAATTAATATTTACGGATCTCAAACAGCTGTTAGGGTTATAGAAGAACACTACTTATGCTTTTCTTTATTATAAGTAATGTCCTTTAATTGCAATTCAAATTCATTGGTGAGCATTTCAATGAGGACAGAAAATTATAGAAGTACTTAAAGGTTTGGTTTTAAATCCTTTTCAAGTTCGAATAAAAGTTTAATCGCTTGAACTTGAAGATGATTTTCAACGTGTACATGAACAATGATACAGATATCATAACCTGATAATTATGGATAATTGTTTAATTAGTATAAATTATCTTGTTATAATTGAAGAGATGATTAAAAAATTGAAGTCCTTTCCTTTTTTTAATATTTATAGGCAATCAGCACATCCCATACCACAAGAGATAAAAATCCCTAATGTCTACAATACGAGATCAAAGAAACCTGCAATTTCCTTTCCAGTAGGTACGTGTTGAAGAAATCCCTACCTGAATTTCTTAATATGTGGTAATTGGCAATAGCAAAGCTCGAACCTGCTGCATTAGGGTTCGTAGCCAAATAACATGACCACAAAAAAAAAGGATCTCTCAGACTTGAGGATGTTATTTGGCTTATAAGGCTTCTACTGCAATACTCCCCGTCAAATGAACCGAAAATGAGACGAACTATATTTGTCGCTATTTAGTAGTGATATATTGGCTGTTGAATCTAATGCGCCTTGCCCATTTTTATTAACTGATTATTTATCAGCTTGATTTATCTATTTATTGGCTGATTATTATCACCATTTTTATTTATTGGCTCTGATTATTATCGTCTTTTTTTATTTATTGGCTGATTGTCTATCACCCTTTTTCAATTTCATTCCAAATTTGTTTTCTCTTAGTGAATATTCGTTTTATTTAAAAAATTCGATAACGGATGTTTTAGGGCTCTAGGAACCATGACAGGTGAAGATTGGTGGAATTTATTATGAGAATTTTAAAAAAAAATCAACTTTGAATTCCATTGCATATAAGACTTACAAAGCATTTTTATTAAGAATACAGTTACATTTTATTATCATTGATTCTGTTTATTTTACTTCTTCTTCATTTCCTCTTCTCCTTCTTCCTATTTGATGTCTACTCGAATGCAGTATTTTTGAGGCAAAGCCGTCAAGCTGTATTTAAACCAAAATATTTGAAGTGAAATGGGAAAAAAATCAATGCTGTGATCAGAATAATCAAGTATTTAGTTTCGGAATGTTAAATGGATATTAATTGGATTTCTAGGACGTAAGATTAATTACTCTTAGAAAATTTTTGTGGTAGTATGTTGTAAAAGATTACTATAAGTTTCATATGTTATTGTGATTGTAAAATCTAAGAAGTTTACGAACCCAGTACGCACTTGTTGATTATAAATCTGTAGCTCAAATAACTTTATTTCGAAATTGGAATTCATTGCTAAAACCGCAATTCTTGCCTTTTTTTAACAGTATTGAGTATGCCAACTTATTATATGGGATCAAACTGTTTATTTGGGATAATGAAATACGACCCTGACGTTAATCGCTTTTTGGAATCCTGTTGTGAATTCCCCGCTGGTTTTTCTCTGCATGTGTTACTACTCGTTATTTCATTATGTAATTGAGTTTTGTGGCGTTTTTCACAACTTTATAGGGTGAAAATTTTATTCTTAAAGCAATTAATATCTTAAATTCGAAATGCTATGCATGCAGGAACCATTCCAATAATAAACGCTTCCAAAAATTGTATTCATATTCTCCAATATTTTATTTTTGAAAGAATTTATACTAAAGTATTTCGCACACATAAATTTTGCTCTGAAGTATTTTTTCCCCTACATTTAAAAAACTTTTTATTTATTTAATTGGCTATTGAATATTTTATTTTGCAGTTGTCTAAAGTATATTAAACAGTATCAGATTTTTAAATTATATTAATAAATTATGTGTTATTAAATTATGCTTACTCAGAAGGTGTTAAAAACAATCTCAAAAAATATGTTTTATGCAAGTTAAACATTCATGTCATATTCAGTAACAGCATCTTCAGAATTCTTTCATTATTTTAAAACTTACAGTGAATGTCCTAATTGACTTTTTGATTTTATTTAGTTTGAAAACAGTTAATATCCTTATTTTCTGGGTGTATGGTTTAAAAAAAAATATTAATGTAGAAAAATGAGCATTTCCTGCCATTATTTAATTTCAGTATTAAATTTTATGATATTAAAGTTTGATACTTTAAGGAATTTTAAATCTGATTCTGCTATATTAATCTACCAACAAAAACTTTTATTATTATTTATTAAATTTATGATGTTTATACACACACACACATATATATATATAATATTGTGAAAAATATTTATTACATCAGAAAAGATATTTCAGGATTTTTTTTATTGACCATAATACTTAAGCATACACCAGATATATTTTTTTTTATTTTATCTCCTGCATTTTGATGTTGAAAACTGATGTTTTAATAAAAGTAATTATCTCTGTAAGTCTCTGAATAAGAAATGAAATAATGAATCTTTTTTTTTTTTTTTTTGACTGCCTAAACAGCTGAGTCCCCCCCCCCCCATTTTTTGCAAATATTTGTCTACAACCAAATACAGGTAGTTTTTAACTATATTTGAAATTCCGTGATTTAAGATTTTTTAAACATAAGCAAATATAAAAATAATTTATTTTCTTTGACAATAATTTTTAGATTTTAAAAGAAATTTTAGAAAAGGGGGAGATGGGCTTTAAAGTTTATAATAAGATATGAATTATCGCATCACATAGTGTATGAAAGAGATTGGATATTTATTATTCATGAATATCATTATTTTAGATAAACCATTTCAAGTTGCTAGTTGCCTGAAATATTTTTTTAATATGTGAAATTTTATTTGAAAAGAATTATCTAAAAATTGTATTCAAGAATTTTTTTAAAAAAATAAACTGTCTGCTTTGAAATTTTTTTTTTATTTCTAAACTAATACCAAAAAAGAATAACAAATACACAAAATTAATTCCATTAAAGAATGGGGTTTTTTGTCTGTACATGTTTGTTGGTTATAGTTAAAAGAAAATAATATATGTTGCTTTATTAGACATAGGTGATATTTAATATTATTGCTTATCTATACTTATAATAAAACTGAATGTGTGTGTGTGTTGGCACTCTACATGCCAGATCATTCGACCTACAGCTACCAAATTTGGTACATGTATACCTTGGAGGTCGGGAATATGCACCTTGGAGCCCTTTTTTCGAATTTTTAATTAGAATTTGAATTAATTAAAAATTAGGCAAAATTTCAACGTTTTTCGGCTATAACTTCCAAAAATAGTAATGCTCAAACATGATTTTTCCATCAAGTCAAAGATAAAAAAATTAGCTTTCTAATGTATCAGTGTTTTAACATATAACTTAAATTTCTATTTTTAACGAATTTTTAAAGAAATCTTTTAACCATATTTTTCAACAATATAATTTTAGCAATACAATAAAAAACAATAAAAACAAAACAGTAAAATTTTAAAACAAACGAAAAAAAACCTGATTGGATGTAAGTAAATAAATATTGAATGTTATGTTTTCTAAAAAATAAATACAAGGCAAAGGTTTCTATGATCATATGCAATATATATATCATTAGTAAATTAGCATTTTGTTTATGGTAAACATGTTTGAACTTATACAGGATGCACATTAAAGATCGTGCCTAATAGCAAATTTTGTAAATCATTAGTAATTGGTGTACATATTGTTATCTTCTGTAAACTTGATCGAAATAATTACAATAATAATAATAATAATTACATTTTGTGTAATTTGAAACAAAAAATGCATTGATGAATAACTGTTAGATTTTTTCGTACTTTGCTCTGTGAGTCAGATTTAACAAAATATTTTTACGAATATTTTAAGAATGTTGCATCAATCAGTCTTCTAAGCAATCATTAAAATTGACTGATTTATGAAAAAAAGGAATATTATTATTAAAAAGTGCTCTTTTAGATCTTTTCGTTTACCATTTAAAAAAATATATACCATTTCAGGCCAATCAACTTCTAGAATTACTCCAAGGCTGATAATCAAATGAATATGTATTTGCATGTATGAATGAATGTGTGTGTGTGCATGTGTTTGTTAATACTCTACACACCAGACCATATGATCTAGAGATACAGCACTTAGTATATACATATTTACTTTGGAGGGTAAAAAAGCATATGTAGATGGATTTTTTTTTTAACTTTAACTAAAATTACACTAACATTCTGATTTTTTCTGCAATAATTTCCAAAAATATTAGGGTATAAAATTGTTTTTTTTTTTTTAATCCTTTTAAAAATGACTTTTTTTCTTTGATATCAATGTTTAAAACTATAAATTCAGTGTCTATTTTTAATGATTTTTTTTAAAAACATAGAATTATATTTTCCAACAATTAATTTCTTACAAAATGAAAGTAGATTTTAACCTGTAAAAGCATGTTAAGAATGTACCAGTGATTGTCATTTTGACAAAAACTGAAACTGAATAATTAAATTAACTCTTATTGCAAATTAAACCAAGAAAAGTGGGATGCTCAGCATTTGTTTAAAAAGAAATGTTGTGTTATGGAACAAATATAAAATGTGATATTTTTCACATAATTTCATGACAACTTATTGCGAGTCAGAGAGTTATATTGTGCAAAAAACAAATAATCACATAACTTTAATAATATCAATTACATGACTATCGAAGTGTAAGTATATCTGGCAGAAAAATTATAAAGAGAGCAAGGCACTTGAAAATTTTAGAACTCATTACTCTTGGCTAACCAGCTGGTTGCCAAAGACAGCTAGTATCTAATAAAGCTAATTCTTTTTTACAAATGATTTATTTTTTATGTCATACAGAATAACATTTTTCTTTGAATATGATTTATTTATTATAAGAGTAAATGTCCTTAGTCCTATGATTATATTGTTAAACAGATTGCTGCAAATGAAAGCGTGTTTATTTTTTTTTTTCTTGAAATATTACTTTCTGGTTGCTAAATTCTTTTTTTCTTTATCTTAGAACTCGGAAACATAGCAATTCTGCCAGAAAATGATTCCTATGTAGTTGCTCTTGGTAGGTTATTTCAAAATCAATTTTAGTATATAAAATTTTCTGAATAACATGAGTATATTTTTCATGATTTTAAAATAATGATTTTGAATTTTATAAAATTAGCTGCAACTTGATTGAAGATTAAAATTTTAAATTGAAATTAATTAAGATAATAATTATTACATTTTAGAATCATTGTTGAAAGAGAGTTATCCAATCTGAAAAGGTTCTCATTCTGATCGATTTAATAGCAATTTTTTATAAACCCTGTATTTTTTTAAACATATTAATTGTAAAAAAAGACATAATTACTTATTATTGAGTGTGCCAAATAATAGATTTAATGTTTAAGACTACTGTAAGAAAGTTATCTTAAATCAACAGTTATTTATTAAAAATTGTCCATAATTTTAATGAATGGGAAATCTTTTGTAGTATTAATGTTGAGCAAAATTGTATTACAATTTAACTAGTTATATAACCTACAATGCAAGTAAATAATTTAGATTGACTTGTTACAAAATGAAGAAAAAAAATTTTAAATTAATCTTTGTTAAAAGTATTAATTTTTTTTTTTTTTAATTTTTTTAGTTGTATTGTTAAAATAAGTAAATAAATGTAAATGCATACCTGATTGTTTCCCAAAAGTATTTATTTTAACTCTATATTGAATAATTTTACTACTCAAAAACATGTGAACAACAAAAATAAAAATTTTAATGAATTGGAATAAAGGGTACAAAAAAAAAATATTTAAAAAAAATCAGTTTGTTCTTTTATATTTCGCTTTTAGTTTAAAATGTATCTTTTTAAAAATAAAAGTTTGTTAAATTATTTTATTACTTAAATATTAAAATTTTATACATAAATTTTGTAAAAGACAAAAATGAAATAGTGCAAATATATATCACTGTGCAGTGTTGGATTAAATATTCTTAGAAAATTGTAGTACAAATTGCTGTTAATTAGCAATTTAATATTTATAAGTTCATTTTCTTTTACTTCATTTTTATTTAAAAAGATACTTTTTCTCATTTTTTCATTTTTTTTTTTTCATTTTCTAGGACATTTGGATAATGTATGTTTGAAGATTGGTTTAGAAGATTTTAAACTCAAAATGGCATTTAGACTTCTTTTAATCCTTCTTTTCTCTGTTTCTGCTTATTCTGATGACACTACAAATATCTGCTTTAAGGAACAAATCCTTAATAGTGATTGCATTTGTGAATATCTCTTATTACCTGATCATACTGACCCAGATATTACTTCTAAATTAACATGCATTAATGGAGATGCTTTTCAGGCAGCAATTGAAGCAAAAAAGTCTCGAAACAATTTGATTTTTGTCAATCTTCAAATATCTGGCAGTGCTTTGGACACTGTCCGTCATCATGATTTGAAGAATTTTCAAACAGCAGAACAGATTAACCTTTCTGAAAATAAAATATCTTTAATTGAAAAAGATGCTTTTAAGAATCTAAAGAAATTGGAAGTTTTAGACTTGTCTTCCAACTCTTTACCTGTCTTACAAGATTATGCATTTAAACATTTGTTTCACTTAAAAAATCTCTCTGTTTCTAACAACAAAATACATTCCATTGAATTCAATACTTTTTATGATCTTCATAACCTTTTGCATCTTGATCTATCTAGAAATAATCTTTCATTTGTGGACAATTGGTTTGCATCTCTGAAAAATTTGCAGGTCCTTTTGTTAAGCTACAATCAAATTGCATCTATTGCTAATAGCAGTTTTAGCAGCTTGTTGCATCTTCAGAAATTAGATTTATCATTTAATTATTTGAAAATTATTCCAAGTAACTTGTTTTCTCGCCTGAAGAATCTCAATTATTTGTCCCTGGCTATGAATGAATTGGAAACATTAGAAGAGGGAACATTTAAAGGAAATAATATGCTGGAGAAAGTTAATCTCACAGGTAAAAATAACTTACATAATTACTTTGTAATGTCAAAGTTAAATGAAAGGTTTACTTTATTGCCATTTGTAATTTATAAAATGTATATCCTACTAATTGATATATTTGGCTTTACTCATCAAAATCTTTTATATATAATATTTCTTAACATAAAGTACTTCAGCATAAAATATTTTAATAAACAGAATTCTTTTATCGTGTGGAATCTGTATCATTTTTATCTACTTTTAATTATAATTAGAATAACAAGTGAGCAAAATGAATTTTTACAAAATGCCAATAGCTAATTTTTTTCATAAGTATAACTTGTATTAATATAAAATTTTGTATTATTTTTGCTAAAAATGCTAAAGTATAAAAAAGTGGATTTAAACTTAGTTTTATGAGTGGTCCAATTAATAAAACCACCTTTAAATCTAATAAAGCATTCTCTAAAAATATAAGAAATTTTAAAAAAATTAGTGATAGGATAGCTCAAAGTGTAAAAGAGACAAAAATTTTGTTAATATCTAAGAAATTAAAAATTTAATTTTTTGTTCTTTGAAAAATTTACAGTATTTTTTCTCATATAAATATAAAATATTAATATTTATATTAACATTTTGTACACTTATAATATAAGTGTATAAAATTTAGTTTAATTTGCCCCAGTGTTTAGGATATATATATATATATATATATATATATATATATATATATATATATATATATATATATATATATATACACACTGAATGATTTGATTCAACTGAAAAATAAGAATTATTTCGTTGTAACTTACTGTGAGTGTAAATCAAAAAGTGTGGAAATGAAAAGATTGTTTTGGAATTACCACCCCCTCCCCCCCAAAGAATATATTTTTATCTTAATTGAAGCATTGGCAAAAGTATATAATTATATTTATGACGGGATATTGGAATTAGATTGAATTTTGTTTAATCATAGAAATATTTTTCAGATTAAATATTAAGTGAAATTTTTAAAATTTATTTAAAATGAAAGTTTTAGAAAGGAATTTACATTATTAAAAAGGTAATTTTAGTTTTAAGAGCTTGCAAAAATCATTTTTCTGAGATAATAATTTAGGAGGATAATTATCAATTTTCATAGTTGAATCATAATGATTTTCTATCTGATGACTTTTCTCAATTAAACTTTCTATTTTATGCTCATCTTATTTGATTTATTTATTTACTTTTGCATCTTGTTTTTTTTTTTGTTTTTTTTTTTTTTTCCTGGCTTAAGGGAGTTTGTATAAGCCATCTCCAAAATATTTCTGATTATATTTTGCTGCCCTAATAATTAATGAAGCAGTTTGGGAATTTATATACGGATTTGTTTACATTTGATTGTTGCCTTCAGTAATAAATAATAATAGTGATTGTGTGCCACATGTGTTAGTGTTTTATATATTAATTGGTAATTATCATAATTTTTTAAGTAAGCATGTGTATTTCTATGATCCGCATAAGGAAAGCAAACATTCAAATTACATTTTTTAAGTATTTCTTTTTAAATCACATATTTAATTTGTCAAATAAAATTCTTTAATAATTAATGAAAATAAAAAATAAGAAGAAAATTTTATCATGAATATGCCATAAAATCATTTATCTATCCAAAATTGAAATAATTTGTCTAAAACAAGCAAAAGGTTTATAAGTAAGGCTTTTTTATTATTATTATTTATCCAAGATTAACTTCTGTGATTCTGGCAATCTTCTTTTGTTTACTTACTATACCTTAAATGGTTGAAATCATAAGCAAATCTATCATATGTGATCCTTTAGTTTAGATGTAAAAAAAAAGGATTTCATGTCATTATTTACCATCACACCCAATATTTAGTTCTATCAGAATTTTAACTTTCTTTACTATTCTTGTCCTGAAAACTAATTTTAAAATTAAAATACTCAATATAATAATTAAATAAGTAATTATAATAATTAAATTGAATAATATTTGAAAATAATATAGATTCATCCTGTGAATTTTCGTTGCTCAAAGTAAAATCAAACATTAAAAACTTTACTAAATTGGCATATCAGCTAAAAGCTAGAAAAGTTTATTAATCAGTACTCTGAAAAAAAATGATATGCTTGCACCATACACTTCATTGTAATTAAGTAATACTTCATACTGATTTAAATTTTAATATTCCATAAAATTGAATTTAAATATATGTATATGATTATGTAATCATGTATGTTTATTTATAATTTATATTCTTGCATTATCTTTCAGGAAATTTATGGGTATGTGATAAAAAGTTGCTTCCCTTGCATGACTGGCTTAAAAAGTATGAAACTTACAAAGAAGGGGCAAAATGTATTGAACCACACGATTTGCAAAATTATACAGTTCAGCATGCTCTTGAAATCCTGTATTTGCAGTTGAAAATCCAAGAAAGTCCCACGTGTAATGCAACTATGTGTAATTGCACAATTTCCAAAGACAAATTAGTTGTTACAGTGGACTGCAGCAGTCGAGGTTTTGTCAGATTGCCTGAAGTTGTTCCTTACAAAACAAAAGCCCTCAACCTTTATAACAACAAGATTAGGTCTTTGAATATTGATCACATTAATGCCACTCTATGGTCTGATGTTTCATTTTTGTATTTGAATAACAACATTATAGATTCAGTTAAGGGCCTTGAAGGAAACTGGCTTTTAAAGAACTTGGTAGCCCTACATCTTTCAAACAATCGCTTGACAGAAATACCAATCCATATACTGGAACAAATCCGTGGTGGTCTTTTAGATGAATTGTATCTTTCTGGGAACCCTTGGACCTGTGACTGCAACACAGTTCGCTTCCAGGCTTGGCTCCAAGATAATTACCGAACTGTTCGGAACTTTGATGGGATATGCTGCTCAGCTGATAGTGGTATTTATGCCAATTTGCCCATATATCGACTAAAGAAATCTCAATTATGTCCACAGCAAGTTCAGCTTGTGAATCCTTTAGACATTGTGAATGGACTTATGGGAGTGATTATTGTGATTATTTTTGTCAAGTTATCTTATGATTATTGGTTGCAGAAAAGAACTGGCAAGTTACCTAGATTCTTTAGTTTGAATTTGTAAGCAGAAATTTTACAAAGAGCTTGCCTTTCTTAAATTGATTTTATTCTAGACATAAAAAAAAGAATCAGCAATGTAAGTAAGCAATGAAATTAATTACCTTGATTTTTTAAAAGTATCTTATCCTGTAGAAACACTGTGAAAAAAAATTAATGGATCTATGTGAAAATCAAATTACATTTATAGAATCAATCCTTTAAGATATGTGGGATTGAAAACAAAAGCACTATCTTATTCTTTAATAATAATTAAAAATTGACCCGCTAGTCAATTCTATATCATTGCAACGATCTAGTTAGTAATTTTATCTTTTAAAAAAATTGTAACCGATGTTGGATAAAAGATTATATCTATAAAGCTCATTTAAAAAATTTTCTTTTCATCTCTGTTAACACATTAAAGGTGAGGTTCTTGACGAAAGTAAGCTTGATAACGCATATCAAATCGTAGTACTACGACTCCCATCTTTAATGTGTTAATTACTGAAACTGCTTTTAATTTATTAACCAGACATGGTCAGATTTGTAGTGATGTAAATATTACTTATTTGTGCCATATTTCAAATATATTAATTTAGAATTGTTAAATGTTAGCAGGCACTCAGTGTTAAAAGAAGCTACATCAGTTACAAGTATAATAGAGCATTTTGCTTGTATGCACTTATGTATATGCATCAGTATTTATAAATCCCTGCCAAATTTTTTTTAGGAATAATAAGTTAATTAAGCCCGATTAACCACTAGTGTTCTCATTAAGTCTCATTTCTCAAAGGTGATTACTTATCAAGGTATGTAGTTTATAACTAGATTGTATTACAGTGTAATAGATACTTACAATGTGTTTTCTAGTAATATTCAAGAAATATTCTTCTATCATATATGTTAGTGCTGACATATTTCTTACCAGTGTGAGTCATTTAATATGTGCCAAATAGAATTCTATAAAAAACTTCTGTTATCTTTATTTTTAATCAGTATAAATTACTGAAAATTGCTGAATCTCATGAATGGCATTTGAAATAGTAATATATAATAGAATTCTTAATAATTTGAATAATACAAAAAAACCATAATAATATCAAAATTAAAAAAATTGATGCCTGAATTTCTAGTTTTGTAAAACAATAGACATCTAATTAAAATGTAAAATTTCATGATATTTTTGGTAAAAATTTGATAAAGGATATATTTAAATTAAATAATTTATTCTAAAAAATCTAAATATCCCTTTGAATTAAATTGAAAAAAAATTAAGCATAAATATTTTAATGAAAATTCAAGTAGCTTTTGCCCGTCTCCGCCCCCTTTTTTTCTTTCAAATTTAACCAATCTAATTGGATGATTCAAATGTATTTAATAAAAATTGTTCATTTATGCATTAGTTTAGCTCAAATCCCATTTTTTAAACACATTTTCCTCTATTCACTATAATATTATTTTCTAAATTTCCCATATAGAAAATTTGAAATTTACTACTAACTGTGAACTTTTTGTAAATTCATATTTTAGAAACTAATATTTTTTATATTTGCATTTAATATTAACATTCAATATTTTTTGTATTAACATTAGAAAAATCAATTTTTATGCCAGTTTCTGATTGAAAGTTTTCCAAAATATCTATTAGAGTTTTAAATTTATAAAGGCAGCTAGTTACCTGCAAATGTCAAATACTTAATATTTGGGTTAACTTTGTCGCTATAGAAAATTATCTAATAACAAGACAAAAATTAAAGAATTTTTGTCTAATTAGATAATTTTCTATTTCCTACTATAATTTTTTAAAAGAGATTGAATAATTATTTAATGTAATATAATACATTTAATTCTAATATTAAAAATTTAAACACAGAAGTAAAGAAGAAGTTAGCAAAAAAAAATCATTTGATGTCAAATAAATTAATACTCTTAAAGAATTTGATTAAAGTGAATACAAGATAATGATAAATGAGGAAAACTGCTTTTTTTATTGATTAACTAAATCTATTTTATTTAAAAATTTAAAAAAATTATATTAAGCAACTCTTTTTAAAAGATTGATATTTTGTTTGAAATACATGGTAATATATATATTTGTTGACCATTGCATTCCAATTTATGGAAAATAATCCGTACATCTGAGCACAATTTTTAGAAATATGATAATTATATCTATTTTAAATGCTCAATAGCATTTTTAAAAAATAAATGCAGTTTTACTTTGTTTCCATGTATATTATTATCCATGTTGGTGTTAAATACATTTTAACCTTGTTGTGTATTGTGATGTTTTATGTACTTATATGCAATTTATGAATTTGCATTGTATTGATGTTGAAATAAAAATGAATGCATAAATATTTGCATCTGATTTCTTAAAAAAAATGCATCAATTATTTAAAATCAATATTGTAAATCATTAATTAAATACAGTGTTTATGAACATTTGTTAGTAACCCAAGAGGAGATCAATATGTGAAATAAGTATACAAGTTATCCATATTAATTATAAGTTTGTACCTCATAATCAAACCTTGGGTGATAATCATAAATTTTCCAATTGGAGACGTTTTTACATGAAACAATTATTTTTTTATGTTAAATGAATCTATAAATTTATTGCTGAAAAAGCAACAAAATCAATATTTTTAATTCCATGGTCCTATGAATTTTATTTATCTAAATAAAATACATTCTTTTACAACTAAAACCAAGTTTCCTTATTAAGACAATTTCTCAAGCTGAATTCTGCTTGCTTAAAAAAGCTTTCAAGAAATCATTGGCAGAATGATTCTAGAATATCCTTGCACCTTTAGGCAAAGAAAAATATATATGTTCTTTGCAAATATACATTTATATTTTTATATGCGTAAACAGTTATTACAGATTTGATATAAAAATCCATTATTCTTTATTTTAATGAAATATCATTTATATTTATTTATTTTGTATGGTATACTTTTTATTTTAATCATAATGACTTTGAAACCTATTTTATGGTACATTTATAATTAAATATTTCCAACTCTTTACTTATAATGAGCAAAAGTTTGATGAATCTGCAAGTTTCATTGGTTGAGCGAGATCAGTAATAGCTTGCCATTATCACTCGTGATTTTTCTGGTATGACTGTATTTTAAATACTATTTCATTTTACAAGGAGATAGGGTATTTTATCCTGTTGTTTACCATAAACTTTAAACTCATTTTACACTTTTGTATTAAACTTTTGAAAAAATTAAAATTATAATAGAAAGTTTCTTTTGCCTTAATATTTTATTTTTTCAGAAGTTCATAATCATTCCCCAAAATAATTTTAGATTTAAATCCAATTTTTAAATAAAAAGTGTGCTTTCATTTTTAGGAGCTCTGATACTTTTGAAATATATATATAATTAAATATAACTAACAAAATTTAAACATTATATAAAAATATAGTTTTTAAATTGCATTACTTTAAAAAAAACATTCCATTCCAGATGTTACTAAATTTTGCTTCATTACTGTAGACTATTTTTCTATATTTATATCTATTTTTCTACCTTTCTCCATACCTACCATGACCATCTAATTTTTTATGTGAAGTAGTTTATTATTTTTTAAAATTATGTTTTGATGAAATTACTTAGTTTATATATTAATCTTTTTTTTAAAATCTCTGTAAGTTTAAGAACCTGTAAATGCTTTATTGATGTTCAGTTTAATTTGTTTAAATAGAGTATTTAACTCATTCTTTGTGGCTCTTTGTCCAATTTGTCAGCATATTTTTCTCATGATTTAAATTACAATTAAATTTTTAAAATTTATCATTATTTATTCTTAATTACAATGTGTTGCAGGAATCATGCATTCTTTTAAAACTGTTGTCACCATTTAAAAATTCTCTTTTCAATTGAAATCATTTTAATAAAATATAATTGCATTAGGCCCATTTTATAATTTCCATGGCCTTGGCTTGGATATCCTTTCCAATTTTATAAGAATATCAACAAATTAAACAACATGATCTATTAACAACATGTAATTAAACAACATGTAAGTGATCTATTAAAAAGATAATATAGAGGAAATTGCATTATATTAAATTATTCTTAAATTATTGTTTCAGTTTAATTTCTTCAAAGAAAATTTTGTTTTCGTAAGATAATATATTCATGCACTCAAAAATTTCAAGAACGAACTTTCACTCATCAACATAATGTCATCGTGCAGTTTCTTAATGTAAATTTTTAGCTCTTCCCAATTTAATATTTCAGTATTCTGTTTACAAAAATTATGAAAGTTCCCCTAAATTATTTTATTTTTTTAGCAGAAATTAAAATAAATTATATAATAATGAATATACATTATTAATGTTTTTATTTGTTTTTAATCTTTTAATCTGTATTTCTAATTATAAGTTTCATTGTAATTTGTTCAAAAAATACAAACATACTCAGAAGAAAAATATGCAACACACATTAATTTAAATAAAGTAGTATAAAAAATTTATTTCCTATTAAGTATAAAATGACTAAGGTACAATCTTAAAAATACTGGCCCTAAGCAGCTATAATTCATCTTTAGTTTCACCTTTTTTATTTTTCTCATCTTTACTATCTTTCTTCTCTTTCTTGATTGTTTTTTTGGATTTCTTTTTACTTTTTCCACCAACTTTAGAATCTCCTTTCTTTTCAGGAGGTGGTGCCACATAAGTTTCATCAAGGCAACCTAGAAATGACGTATTTAATAAAAATGCATAAATATATGTTACTACTCAAAAATTTATGCAATATTGAAAGTTATGACATTAATGTTCAACTTTAAGTTGTATTACACAGAGCATACTCTCTCCTGAAGGTGCAATAACTGCTTTCTAAATTTTAAAGTAAGGCATATATATACAATTGGAACATATATTTTCATTTGGGAAAATACTCTAAATGGCATAAAAAGTTTATAATTTATTCCTTTTGAGTAAATGAATATATTCCTGAAAAAATTATGAAGCCTGAATTTTTATAAATTCCTTGTCCTATCAATGATATAAAGCAAAATATCTTTGGGACTTTGATATTTTAAATTCAAAAAAAGAAGAAACTCCATTCTTCCGCAGTTAAAAGGAAAAGGAAATTAGAAAACTTTGAATTTCAATATTTCAAATCATTCAATGGTAACCTGAAGAATACTAAGCATTGATAGGAAGATCTTTCACAAGGTGGGTCTGATATTCTTAACTTGGATCAATTTTAGAAACAGAATACAATTTTTTAATGTTATTTCTCAAGAATATTTCTGAATAGAAAAGCATCCAACTAAAAATACTAACCCACATTGTTGACCCCTATAGTAATTATTAAATTGGAGTGGTGTTCCTACATCTTGGCCATGATTTTCAAACCATTCTAAGATACATTTAATTTCCAGTTTCCCTGAAAATGCAAAAGAAAGCAGAAAACCTAAAAGCTTCCAGCCCTTCCCAAACATACGTAAAATGGAATTTTCTTCCCAATTTATTGTTGTTTTTTTTTAAGTCAAACTGAGAAATAATTCCGTTTTTCAGCTATTAACCCCTTAACGGTCGCATAATTTTGAAAAAAATGATCATAAAAGTGCCTATTTTTTTTATTCAAGAAAATTATATAAAACTGAGTGCATAGTTCAAAATAAATTAGCTATCTCTAAAATATTTGCAAATAGTCTAGGGCAGCCATCTGGTATATATATTGAGTGATAAACATGATTCTAGGCATAAGAAATAGATTGTTTTAATATTTTTGGCGCATTACTTTTGAATACGCCAGCCCGGAAATAGCACGGGCGTGAGAAATAGAGGTAGAAATTTCCCCCTGTCATTTTCAAGGGAGCAAGAAGGAAGGGGTTAAAAATGACATATTAATAAATTTGACAAGAACATCAGAATTTAGAAAATAATTAAATGCAGAATTTTTTATATATATAACTGCACTTAAATAAGTAGTGTCAATTCTATTTAATAGCTGATAAAATCTTCAATTTTTATTATGAATAAAATATCTTAATCAAAAATATATATATAAACATTCAAAATGAAAAATTACATATAAATAAGATAAAACTGCATCAGAACCAACCTTAAAAATACTATCCATTTTTAATGACTAGTTTTACAAATATTTTGTGGCACAGACTAGATGAAATGGTACTTACTGGTATCTCCTTTTTGTAAAGCTTTATCAACACATAAAAATTCTTTTAAAGGCACATCTTGATAATTGAAATACCAATCTTCAATATCAGCTTCATGTTTCTCTAATAAATTTTCACACTGAAAAAGCAAATATTTGTCTAATTTCATTAAAATTTATTAAGAGTCATAAAAAATATTGCATAAGAATTATAAGCATTTCGTTTTCACATGAATTATAATTATTATACAAAATGCCAAAAAGAATTTTTATAATTTTTTTTAATTTGTTAAGAAAAAAAAGCAAACTTTTCGTGTTTAATCAGATGAATACTATAAGTTATCTGATCAATTTTGCACATGTTCACCTTAGTTCTAATTTAAAGGACTGAAAGAAAATGGATTCCAATTCCTATTCAATATGCCAATTATAGCATTAAAATGCTTTAGACAAATGTATTAAATCTAAAAAAATTCAGAGGAGTAGAACTCAGAAAAAAAATGACCCCCCCCTCCCTGTTTTTTCCCCTTTATAACCTAACAAATATATTAATAAAGATTCTTTGTTTTTATATAAAGAAAATTACTTTACCTAAGAAAAAAACTTCATACAATCAAATTATTGCAAAAATAATGAATAAATTTTCCTATAAATGCTTATTTCCTAGATGTCCTTCTATTTTTAATATAGATTAATTCCAAATGGAAATTAAATTGTGCATAATAATAAAGTAAGTTTAAGTTTTGCACGTATTCGTTCAAAATATTTTTCAGAAAAGAGTAAGTTGAAGTTTAGATAATGAATTACCAATAAATTTTAAAGATTGCTGTTTCTTGATAATCAAATTGAAATATTTACTGTGGTGAAGAATGTAATAAGAATTTTTAAACAGATGAATTCTTAAAAAATGAATGCAGCCTGCAATAATTAACATATATAAATATCTAAATAAGATGTTATTTCCAATTTTTAAAATATGTAAGAATTTAAGTAGGCATATTCTTTGAAATAAGACAAATTTTAGATTCTGTTTAAAAGTAATAACTTCCAAAAAAATTAATGATTTTAAAAAAATTAAGATTTTAAAGGAAAACCTTGGTTAAAAATTTAAAATTTCCATTTTAAATAAAACACTGAACTAATAAGAATAAAATTCAGACCTGCATTTTCAAATTAGTAACCTCGGCGGAAGGTTTATCCCATAACTCTTCAGGTATTCCAAGTTCTACTTTCACACCTTTGTCTCTGAAAATGGCGAGAATATTAAAATTGCACACTTAAGTATTTACAAGAGAGGAAAAAAAGCATTAATTAGGCATATAATCCAAAGCCAGAAATTTTCTACTACAAACACTTATATTTTTATGAATTAAAAAAATGACAAATAAAAAACATTGTTACATTCGTTCATCTGTATAATATAAAACTTAGAATCTGTATAAATCATTTGTATAATGCAAGACTTTAGATTTATTTTCAAATTAAAAATAGATTACA
>JAPMOQ010025968.1:2703049-2718671 GCA_026543055.1 Argiope trifasciata
AGACACTTAAAAAAATCAAACAGAAAATTTAAAACGTTTCAAGAAAAATTGGTCTTTTTCATAATTTTTAAATTATATATTAAATTCCACAAATTCTTGCTCATTTTTCTAAAATTTAACAGCTTTTCAAGTAGGTCCTTAATTGATCATAATAAAACTCTAACATATTTAATATCAACTTTTTTTTCAAAAATAATAATAATTTTTGACATATCAAATCAGAAGATCAAAATTTATAATTATTTTTAATTAAAAGAAAGAAATGTTATAAAAAAAACTTTGAAAGTCTATAAACATAATCATTAGAAAATTAATTTAACTGATTTAGAAATAATTAACAATATTCTTTAAACAAGATAAATGTGAATTTACAAAAATATGAAAGGTAAATCCAGGGATTACAATTTTACAAATACTTTGATTTATAAATAAACTATCATATCATATTCTCAGAAGAGAATATCATTTGCACATAAAAAGTAAATTTTTACATTTCGAATCATTTTTATTATTATTATTATTATTTAAGTACTTTTTTTAAAAATCAAAATTTAGTTTTAAAAAGAACACAAATAAAAACATTGAATGAATGCAAAATCAAAAATCACAAGAGTATTTATTTATTTGATAGCATAAAGGCAGATTTTTCATTCTCAAATTAGAAGAAATTTTAAATATATGTATGAAAAATTAAATGCATCCGAACTTTAAAATAACAATTAATGCATAAACATTAAATTTTTTCAACATCTCTTAAAATCTAATCACATATAAACTTTACATATTTCAAATTTTTATATATTTCTATTTTTAGGGAAAATATCTTGCATGAACACATGATACAAAGAACACATATATATTCTATATAATGTAAAATCATAATTTTTAAAGTTCATTTTAATCCTTCCCAGGAGACATAATTTATGTACAAAAAAACAATGAAACTGACATCCATTCCCATCACAATGTAGATGCAAAGAAGAGCAAAAGAGACCAAAATATTTTTCCCTGATGATTTTATACAATGAGATTCTTATAGGGATTCTTTGACACATGTAGATTTAGAAGAGGGAAATATAAGTGTCTTTTAAACAAATTTACTTAGCTTGACAAAGTTTTATTCCTTCACTTACAGCATGTGAAAAAAGTGCATGTTAAAGCAGTTTTATAGACCTCACGTAGCATTAATTAAATAAATAAAGATTGAATTTCATCAGGAAATGAGAGAACATTATAGAAATAAGCTAATATGGTTTAAATTAATACAAAACATTATGATTTGAAATTAATCAAGATTTAAATTAGATTTTAAAATTACATATATTATTATTAGATAATTAGAATTAGACCACCTTTCAAAAAAATGAAGTTCAAAAAAGAACTGAAAAATTACATTACAATTCAAGAAACAAGCATACTTTAAACACATGCATAACACAAACTGTTTATTAATACTTAAATATTCAAAAAAGACTGAAAAAAAATTCAATAATTTATTTACCTTTTAAAAGTTAAAAACACGATAATAAAGAAAAGTTAATTTAATAAAAATAATTTCTAATACTTTTAAGATGAAGAAGGGTGAAATCTTATTTCGATAGAAATTTTAACCTTGGTATCATTTCACTATTAAAGGATATTTTTAACAAAATCCATAACTATGGAGAATAGTAGCCACATTGGTGTCAGTAATCCATCCAGTTCGGCATGAAATATTTCCCTAATGATTATGACTTGGAAATAAAAATAAAAAAGAATTTTTTATGAAGATTAAATACTTTTTAAAAAGCTTTAAATGCTAAGCTTTTTAAGGTAAGATAAAAAATATAAGTAGTTTTGAACTCAGTCATGACTTGATTTCCATGCTAACATATCTCCATTCTAATCATGAAGTTCATAAATATACATTAACTTCAACATACATGGGGAATTTCTTTTAATAATAATATATTTAAAAATGAAAATGTCAGATGTGATTAGATTAGGAGTCTATATATGAATGCCTATTTGTTTGTTTGGTTAAACTTTATAAAATTCCATATTCTTTGACAGATTCAAATGAAATTTAATGCATGTTTCTTGGAACCAAGATAGATTGGCTATATTATTAAAATGTTTCTAAAAGTCTATTTAAAAAATGAAAGAGGGAGGGGGAGTAAAATTTTTTAACACATTTCCATCACAATTTCTGAATTTATCACTTTATCAACATTGTTTTTACACCATCATTGAATTTCATCCTTCAAGGGTCTTTAGAACAAATTTGTATTAATCCCTTTTTTATATTTTTGAAATATTAAACCTATTTCACTTTCTTAATCACATATAGCATTTGCTTATGCTTTTTAACAGTGTTAGTATTATAATGTTTTCTTAGGACTTTTTTTTTTTTTTTTTTGCTTTTATTATGTAAAATAAAATATTTTAATATGTATATGCAGTCATTTACCGGTAAACACTGCTTTTTAAAATTGCTGCAATTTTTTGTACCATACTTTTGCACTTTTAAAATTTTTAATGGGTGGATTGGTATACCATTTGCTTTTTTTACCGTTTTTTGTAAGCTTGAGATAATTGAGTAAGATTTTATTTTATTTGATAAATTTTACCAATATATCATCAAGATTCAAAATCTAAATGCAGGGTTTTCAAGATCTGACTAAGCATCCTTTAAGTACATTTGAATATCAAACTTCACAAAATGGTATAAATATGATTTCAAACTACAAAATTTGCATGAAACTAAAAAATATTTTGACAAAAAAAAGATACAACCAAAATTATTTACAAAATATATTATTCTTATGTGTATTGGGTATTCCTATTCAGTGCATGTTGCATCTTACTACATGGAAATTTCACTGAATTACATTTGATATTTAAAGAAAAGACCTGTAATATCTATATGTGTGTTATTACATCAAGTATTAAATCAAAAGATTTCTATATAGGTTGCCTTCTTTTAGCAGTGCTATTGCTTTAAAATAAGATTTTATTTCTTAAAATACTAATATGTAATAAATTTAATATTTTTTAACATCTTTCTTTTCTTTTCAAACTTTTTAAAAGATGTAATATAAAAAGAGTACAACATAAAAAAATATATATTTTGGTTTTAGATAAACATAGGTGAAGGTTTGGATACATTAACTATTAAATGGTAAAAGTTCTTCTAATAAGCTTAAAAATAATTTATAAAATAGAGTAAAATTTGAAATTTCACAAGTCAACTTAAAATATGGAGAATTTCAAAAAATAAATGTTTTCTTTTTTAAAAAAAAGAAAACTCTTTCTAATTAAACATCTGTATTATCATTCCATAATCTTATTAGTTTTATAGTTTAGTGAATTATTTATTGTTTTATAATGTTTTATCAAAAAATCCAATAAACCAAATTGCAACAGCACACTTGGAGAAAATTAAAGTTAAAAATAATATAAATTGAACTTACAAAAATATGCCCTCATTCAAAATGCTCATTATAATATTACATAACATGATACAAACATTTATGTACTTACACTAAATCATGAAGCACTTTAAATGTTGTACTCATTCCTTTTGCAAATCTTGTACTATCTTTCCTTTCTTTATGAATATTATAATCTAATAATCTTTCACAAATACCTTCCAATGATTCAAGCAAACGAAGTTCTCTGAGGGGGAAAAAATTTAAAGTTAGTATTTAAAAAAATCAATTACTTAAAAATAAAATTTTAAGAAAATTATATAGAAATCATATTCTGATCATAAATGATATATACATTAAGAAATTCTAGAATTTATTATCCAAGTTTTGCAAATATTTCAAAAAACTTTTTAATTAATCTTTTCTCCAAATCTCACAATAATCTGCAATTTCAATAAGGCACTGCTAGTATACAGACATATATTTTTCATAATAAAATCGATTTTTAACTTTTACAAGCAAGACTTAAATAATTGGTTTTTCTTCAAAAAAAGTATGTAAAAATTCAATAATTATTAATATATAATTGCTCTAAAGTCAGAAAAAGTAAAGAAATAAATAAAACTATGTTTTTTTGTTAATCATTTTGAGGAAAGACAATATTCCTTGCTTAAATAAAATAAGAAATTTACGGAGCTTTCAATCATGATATTAAAGCTTTGATGTATAATTTCTAAAAGACATATTCAATATCTAAATTCTTTTGATCCTTTTAAAATAAAAATGCAAAATTTTTCTATTCTTTTCTAAAATATGAATTGATCCTACTTTTCTTTTAAAGCCAGTTAAGTAATAAATAAATAATAGTTAAAAAATCCTAATTCAGATACCTACAAAGTATAAAGAAAAAATTTCTTATGACAAAAATATTCATTCAAATACAGTATGAATTGTTTTAAATCTATCATATGAATTTAGGAAAAAATTATGAAAATGAAATTCATATTAGGCCTGATTCAACTTTCCTTCAATCTAAAAGAGTTATAGAAAAATGAAGATTTTAACTCCTTCATTCGTCCCTTTTAAAATAATTGGATGATTTATCTATGAATTTAGTTGAGATATCCATTTTCTTATATTACTAATCAATTTAAATCCAAAATGAAATCAAATTTAGAGTAGTAACAAATTACAAAATAAAAAAATGTGAGCATGATTAAACAAACTTTTAAATGAAGCGCACTTTTGGATTCTGAAAACCAATATATTTGATGACATATTTTACCCCCTACTGAAATTTGTACATAAAGAACCATTTGAAAAATATAAAGGTTAGTTGGTAAGTTTAGTTTAGTTTTATGGCTTAAGGACCAGACCCTATCATTCTGCACCAAACATTTGTTAAATAGGGTTTTCAAGTTGAAATTTAAGACATACAAAAGAAAGTAAATACAAGTAAATTTGATATAAAATTTGAATATCTTTTAAAAAGGTAAAAATATTTGAATGCGGATTATTACCTAAAATGTCATTAAATTAAAATCAGTCAAACCAGAATGAAATTGTCGTTGTGCAATAAAATTTTGGCATTCACATAGAGTATGTTTAACCATCAAAACACAATTGCATTTATTACAAAGTAGTGCATGATCAGAGTACAAAAAAAAATTTATGGGTCAAATAGGTGTGACTTATTCAAAATCACGTGACAATGACATCTTTCTTTTTTGCCTAAGTTTTACTTTTGAAATCTTTGACAGATAGCTACATTTTAAATAGTTTATTCATAAATAGTTTTTCCTATGTAAATTGCCAGAATTTATTTTGAATTATTTTTATTGCATGTAATGCATCTAGTAAATGAACAAAATTTTCTTTCAACAGGGCTGAGCTTTTTGCTGTCTTGTCAGCTTTTTCATTTCCCCAAATTCTGATATGTGCAGGAATCCAGCAGAATTTAATAGTGAAATTATCTTTTAGAGAATTATATATGTGCAGGCTATTTAGAACTAAAGGATAACTTTCCAGTGACACATTATTAAGAGCTGTAATACTACTTTTAGAATCAGTGTATATAATAAATTTAGAGAGGGTTGATGCCACAATTTTTAGACTTAGATATATTGGATAAAATTTGGTTGTAAAGACAAAGCAGAAAGGGTGAAGTCCTTCATATATTGTTACCTTTCGGAAAATGGCTGCAGCAGATGACTTGATTAACATATTTCAAACCATCTGTAAAAACAGGTTGAAAAGAATGATACTGTTGTCTGTGCTCATAAAAAAATTTCCGAAATATCAAGTCTGATGTTGATAGTTTCAGGAAGTGAATAAAATCGTCTATAAAATTAAAAGATACCTCTTGCCATGGAGGTGGGTCACTAATATTTAAAACAATCAGGAAGTCTTCAATATCGAAAGATCATAAAATCTCTCCAAATATAGAATCAAAAAGTTGGTGTAAAAGACAATCTTCTAGAGAATAGCAAACTGTATATACGATTAAGAGCCCTGTTGCACAGTGGATAGTAATCAACACTTTTAATTTTGTAAAAGTAGAATAACAAAGTGGTTTCTACCTGAGTTCCAAAGAAGGCTCGCCACTTATAATTTGCAAACTTTGGATTGGGGATGTTCTAAAAAAAGCTTCTATAACAATAAGAAGTCCTAGATTATGTACTACATCCAATAATTTCAAGCTAGATTTGGCAGCCGAACCATATATCAGTACCCCATAGTTCAGCTTTGAATGTATCAGTGAACTTTTGTAATATTTAGTATTTTTAAGAATTTTCTTTTCAAATATTGAATATGAGAAAAGTTAGTTTGTGATCTAATATCGTGCCCAAAAACTTTTTCTCACTAACTGTAGGAATGACCGATTTGGATCTGAGGGCAATATCATTTGCAGAAGTGAATTGCTTACTGTTTTCTCAGGGAAAAAAAACAAATCCATTTTTCAAAGCCCACTTTGTCATATTGTTTATAGATGTTTTTGTTTTTGAATAAACTCCTAACTTTCACTAGTACAATTTATCTGAATGTCATCAACATAAAGTGAAGTGTGTATAAAAGGTGAGATATTTGAAACAATCCCATTTATTTATGATAAATAGTAAAACACTTAGTATGCAGTATGCTACCTTGAGGTACACCACCATGCTGAATGAAAGTGTCTGATAAAATATCACTGAATGAGTTTAGAAAATCCTCTTCTGCAAAAAGTTTTGTAGGAAAATTTGTAGATTCCCTTTTAAGTCCAAGTTAAATAAATCTTTCAAAGTATCATAATGCCAGGTTCGATAGTAGGCTTTATCCACATCAAAGAAAATAGACTCAAGATGTTTTTTGCTCACAAAAGATTATCTAATAGCAGTCTCCAGTTTTAGTAGCTATCCAATGTACTTCTCTGCTTGCAAAAGCTGCTTTGGAAAGGGGAAATCTTGTGTTTTTTTTTTTTTTTTTAAATCTTTCTAAAACATACATCAATTTGTGACTAACCATATGTTACATTGGTTTATTAAGACAACTGGTAAGGGCTATTGGTCTGTAGTTAGATGGATATTGAAGATCTTTTCCAGGTTTGAGAATAGGTATTATTATTGCTTTTTGCCATGAGGTAGGGAAGAACCTTTCTTTACAAATTCTGTTAAATAAAGTTAAGAATACCTGCAATGACAAATCGCCGAGATATTTTAGTATATCATAATGTATTTTATCAGGTACCCTTGATGAAGAGTGAGATTTTTTAAATGCCTTTTTCAACTTATAGAATTTGAAAGTAAAATTATATTCCTCCCCATATGAAGGCAAAAATTCTGATGTTTGTTTCTCTGTTTCTTTCTTTAAAAGCAATAAAATCTTTTGGGTAAAATTCTTCACTTGATATGTTTGAAAGAATTTGCCCAATTAGATTAGCAATTTCACTCTCATTAGAAATTACTTGTCCATTCAATTTTAAAAAGAATATTTTATCTGAATTTGAGTAACAGCCAAAAGTCTTTATTTTGCCTCACAATTTTAGAAGGTATTTGTCCTTGTATGGAATTGACATTAAAATGAAAAGATTGCTCCATACTAATGCGTTGGATTCAATGAAATTCATATTTCATTTTTTTAATAAGATTTTGGGGTGGCAAGGTGTCTTCTGAAGGAATTCCAAGTCAGGTCTTGTGCTCTTTTACAGTTTTCACATTTATCATTCCACCACAGTTGGCATAACTTTGGTATGTTTCCTGATGTTTTAGGAATATTGATCTCTGCTGCTTTAATTATATGTTCGGTTACATGCTTAACTGCCAAATCAATAGAAGTGTCATCAATCATATCAGGTGTTAGTAGAGATTTGAGTTGAAAGACGGCCAGTTTGCTTTATTAATATTATATAACAAAAATCTTTTAGGAAATAAAAAATCATTGTGAATGCACATCAATACAATAGGGAAGTGATTGCTGCTTTATAAATTTGAATCCACGAAGAAATTCCAGTAAGGGACAAGGGAAGGAAAGCAAAGTGCAAGACCAATTGTGTGGAATGTTTTGTTAGCCTGGAGAAAGTGAGTGGGAGAGTTGTCATTAAGTATACAGAGATAATCATCATTAGTGAGTTTTTCTATTTGGCTTCCTCTTATGCTAATATCAAAATTATTCCAAATAGGATTATGTCCGTTAAAATCACCTAAGGGAAAAAAGGTTCAGGCAACTGCTCTATTAATTGATTCAAATGTCGTTGTTCAATATATTCATTTGGGGGCATATATAAGGAGCAAATTGTTGTTAGTACTTTCAATTGAATTTGGACAGTAATTGCTTGTAAATTTGTATTTAAAACAACTTCATAACTTGACAAACAACGTGTAGTTAAAGATGCAACTCAGCCAAATGCTCTAGAATTTTGCTCATTGTCTTTTCTTTCATGTACATGATTTTTAAGGTTAAGAGAGACATGGAGTGAAATATGTTTCTTGAATCTCCAAGAAAACAGGTTGATGCTTGTTGATAACATAATTTATATCCTCTTTATGAACTTGAAAACCGTGGTAAATTCAAAAGGCCATATTAATATTTGCCATTTCGGTTTCCTGAACAATTTAGATTTGAAAACTTTTGGCTTGGCTGTGTCTACTCTAGCTTTGTCACTCAAATCCATTTTGCTGAGAGATTCATCAGATGGATGAATTTCTAACTCAACACTTTTGTGTCTATTTTTTCTTTCTGCACATTTTAGCTTTAAATGGAAGGATTTCCTTTTCTTTTCTTTTTTTAATTGAATGGAAGGATTCATTTTTTTTTAATTATATGGAACTGTTTATAAAGGGTTTTGGATTTTAGTAGTTTTTTTTTTCCTTTAATTAGAAAAACATACTGGATTTTACTATTTCAAGCCAATCTTTCAGTTTGATAGTAATGTACTCTTAGTTTGATGGAGAAGGAAAAGGTTTCAAGATTGTTTGGAATGGACTACTGTTTCCTTGAATTTGCATCAGTTCAGTTTGGATGCTTGCACAAGTTATTTTTTTTAATGCTGTATTGTACGAGATATTTTCCTGTGCAGTTCAATTTTCAACTATTCGCCTAGCTTCTGCAAAAGAGATGTTTCTAGATATTTTAATGCTCTGGACTTCCTTTTCAATCTTCCACTTAGGACAGGATTTAGAATAAGTGGGATGACTACCAACGCAATTAACACATTTTTCAACCTTTGTGAAAGGAGTGTCATCATGACCAATTTCACGAGCATTGTGAACATTGAGAGGAAGAAGTACAGTAACTAGTTTTTGTATATCCAAACCTCTGACATTTGAAAGAACGCACTGGGTTTGGCACAAAAAAATGTACATCACAACTTATAAATCCTGCTATTATCTTTCTGGGAAGCACATGAGTAGCAAATGTTAAATAACATGCTTGGTTGGAATTATTTTACCATCTCTTTTCAATGCTATATAGCATGCACCTATTACCTTAAATGATTGCAGTACAAAAACAAATTCTTCTTCACTCACCATATTAAGATCCATACTAGATATGATACCTCTGGTATAATACAGAGTTTTCTGACCACATACTTCTATTAGGGCATCACCAAAATTCTTTAACGTTAGAAGTTGCTCTGACTGTTTTGTCATTGCAGACTCTATTAATAAATCCCCAAATCTAAATCTTTTTATAGATATGACATTTCCAGCATTACTTTGAATATACATTTGTATAAAAAAAAGATATGTTTTTAAGCTAATCGTCTTTACCATGTATAACAAAAACTTTGGAATAAATTTTGTAAGCACAGTTGTGCAATGTTAATTGACTTATCAGAATGGCTTTGAGAAAAAAGACCCATGCAAAAAAAGACAAAAGTTCAGATCCGATGGCAACACCCACCATGGAGCCAAACAAGGGATAGCAGTCATTGGCTCTACACATTCCCAGCCTCGGTGCTTACCATGGTGTTAGCCGGAATCTATATGCTGAGTCACCCCCGGGAATAGTAACCACCTTTAATGCCAAGCCTAAGAAGTGACCCCTTCACTTGATCCCCATTAGCAATCTAGTCAAATATCTGGGATACCGGCAGTTTGATACATCAGGGACCGAAACATACTATGCATGACAAACACGTGGGGTTTTTGACTGTCCATGAGAAGCAAACACAACAGTGACTACTTCTCATGGAAAGTTCCCTAGCTTACCATCGAGGAATAGAAAGATGATGAGAAAGAAGGGGTATGGGGAAATAAGAAGAGATAGAAGGAGGGGAGAGAAAAAGATTAAAAGATCCTTGTGATTGGGACACTTGTACCTACCCAACAAAGGTGGGTCCCTTAGGAGCAAAAAAATAAAGAAATTAATAAACCAATATGAACTTGTAAGTTATTTACTCAGGATCTAATTAGACTTTAAATTACTATTTTGGAAAGATACTTACATCAAGCCAATTAATAATCTGTCAAATAAGACAACTTATTCGACAAAAAGCTTGTAAAACAAGGTAGCAGTTATTTTATAAGCTTGATGACAAAACTTGGGTGCAATTTTGAAGATTAAAAAAAATGTTGAAAAATTTTATAAATAATGAATTATGCAATCAAAGAAAATTAGACAAATATTGATGTGCATAATTACAAAGAAAAAAATCAAATATATCATAAACTTACGATTTTGCATATTTCTTCTTCTTCCTAGCAGCTGGATCTAATTCATATCCAATTTCAATCACTTCATGTGTCTTACCAGTCTCTGACAAGCGATTTTCTAATTCAATAACAAGGTACTTGCATACTGAAAAAAATTATAGAAACAATTTTTTAAAATACATAATCAAGTTGAAAATAATTACAATATATATTTTAAAAAAAGACTAATATAATTGTACTTCACTTAACAAGTGGAACAAAATGTTATTTTTAAATGCCTCTCTTGATGAGTAACTTTTCACAAATAAGTGAAATGAGGAGACACTGTCACAGGCAATATTGATCTGTATTTTACATACCAGACTATGTTAACAATTTATTCAAAGACAATTCTTAATTTTGCCAATAAAAGTTTTGGATGGATACTGTTACCAAAAATGGTTCCAAGGAAACTAAGCAAGTGCTATAAAGCCTTTATCAACAAGATTGTATCGCTAAAAAAAATTATGAGCTATACGTGGACAGAAATTATATCAAAATAGTTTGTGGGAAAACATAACTACAACTCCGAAAGAGTTTATGCGATCATATTCTATCTCGTAGCAAAAAATTTTGAATAAGATTTAGTTAAGAGAGGAAAAGATAACAGTCTCAGCTAAGCAAAAACATTTTAGTGAAATAAAGGATATGCTGAAAATATAAGATTTTATTGCATAGTACATTGAGAAGCATTTCCCTCATCAGAAAACTGCTTTAATGATAATTGCCGGGCCTCATTTAAACACAAACAAAGAAGAATAGCTCTCTTAACTTTATTTCTAAACAATAACATGCATTATGAATTACATAATTATAAATGTGAGTATTTAAAAGGATAAAATTGGAAATATGATAAAGTATATATTTTAATAGGATACATTATAATTTTGTATTAATAAAATGTGTTGTTTTATTTTACATAGATTCAATGGTAAAAAATGTTAATAAGTGCTTCAAACTATGAATAACTTTGAGGAAAAGATTATATTTGCTAAGGAAGGTTTGACTGTACAAGACAGTAATTCATATGTATTGTTTCTAAATATAACAGGGAACAATAAAACAAGATTTAAGTATCTTTTTATACATACAAGTTGTGCCAGAACTTCACATTTAAAGAGAGGGAAAAGAGCATTATTTGAAATCATAGCACAAGAAAACACAGTACACAGTATGTGCAGTTACAATACAGTATAAATTATTAGTATTTGTATATTAAATGCATGCCTGTAAGTAATAGTCAAAAATATAATATTCATTGACCATTAATTAATAATAATAAATATGACTAGATATCATGTTAGACAAAGTTAAAATTAGATTATATTTCCTAATGGCATGTATATAAGATTATAATATATAAGATTATAATCAATAACATGAGGTTGTAATACCTGAAGTTCATTAGTAGTAAACGGTTAAGCCAAAAGTTTGCCATTAAATTATAAACATGCTAGATGGCTCATAACATTAGGAACATGTGGCGATACCTTAATAAGCCACAAACAACCACTTGTCATGAGTGATCGCTTTTGTCAAATGTATAAGTTACTGGACTTCAAATCTAAACATCACAGGTTCGATCCTTGATGGAATTCAACCACCACATTGGCACAATTCCAGCCAATACCATCACCACATTGGTGACCTCAGACAATGAACATTCAAACAACTGTCGTGACACCACCTACCCACAGCAAAAATGCAACCAAAGCAAAGTCGTCAGACTTATTTGAAGCAGCAAACACAACTAAAACTAAAAGTCATTAGACTCACTTGATGCAGCAACAACAACACTCTCATTGCTCGCCATAATGCTTGCTGCTATAAAAATTGTTCGCCTCTACCGACTCACTGGTAGGGGAGTATTGTGGTGATATCTTAATAAGCCAGTAACAACCAACTGACATGAGAGATTGCTTCTGTCAGATGGATAGACTTCAAACCCAAAAATTGCAGGTTCGATCCTTGGCAGAATTCAACCTCCACATTAACACAATTCTAGCCAACACCATTGCCACAAACGTATCAAATTCTACTAGCATTCCCTAAGCAATAGCCTTCAATGGTGGATTTAGACTTTTTGCAACTCTGGGCATTGCAAAAAATGAGGTCCTTCTTTTAATAAGCTGGCAATTACATTTTACATTTCAACATATTTTTTAATCAGTTTTTTTATATTTTAGTAATTTTATGAAAATATATATTATTACTTATTCTTTTATTATAGATCATGACTGTGTAATTTCTACATTTGTATGCAATTATATTTAAACAGACACTTGCTTTTTAAAATTAATAACTAAATAAAAATAATGAAATAGGGGATCCTGACCAATTATATAAGACAAAGTATAAATAATATAATATTTTTTAATTGATTGTATTTATAATGTCTACAAATTTATTCATTTGATCACTAAGATAAAACCATTTTCTTAATTGATCTACCTGAAAGGACTCTTCAGCCCAACAACCAAGATTATTATCTAATCAGAAATTTGTCAATGATGGTCTTCAAAGTACAGAGTGTGGAGGAGGAGAAATCAAATGAACTGGAAACCATGCATTATAGAACTATTATGTCAGTCTATCTTTATCTAAATGACCTACTCAATAAGAACATATAGAAACTACGTAATGTAAAGCAGATGCATCAACACTGCAACATGTTAGTCAATATTTATTGATAAATACAGCTCATTGAAAATATTTCTCACTTCAATGATACTGCAACATGGCTATTTCTACAACAAAGTTAACTACAAAGTTAATATTGACCAACTCCTCAGTATTCATAAAATTACTCATTTTGAGTACTTTTATTTTTTATCTACCATGACAAACATGCATATGCTAATTGGAAATTCAAATACAATATTACCTATCCACATTTGGCTATGTTTTCTGTGTCTCTATAATTCTTATCAATATTCTCTATTTCCCCTTCAAGCTTGTAAATGAAGTTCCAGGATACTCAGAATAAAGTATATAATGTTCGTTTCAATATCCTGAGACAATCAATTTTCAACAATCCTATTTCATTAAGCTGCGAGATAGAAAGGATGCAAGCATTTCCGGAATCAGCTTTAATGCTAACTGTAAATATCTCCTTCATTCATCTTTACTATCCCCCCTATTTTGTAGAATTAAACCCATCCTAATGCAAGTACAAAAGCAAAGAAGATTTTAGAATCCTTATAAGTCACAACTATACAAGAAAGAAAAGTCAAATAGCAATTATAAAATAAACATGCATATCCATCCAAGGTTGATTATAGTATCTCTTATATTAAATCTTGGATGTTTTTTCTGTTCTAACACTTTAAGAAGATAGTGTACAGTATTGCTTCTTTATTATAAAATGATCCTATATGCACATCAAAAATTTGAATAGAAATGCATAAACTATGTTATGATTGCATCACTAAACAAGTGAAAGTTTAAGACAAGCATATTAATTAACAGAATTAATATATCAAGGAAAATTTGTACATTAATAGAATACTACAAAGATTTATACCAATAATTTATGTTTGAAATAAAAACTTTTGATAATTATTTTAATTTATTTTCAACATTCCAAAAATAAATTCTTTACTAATACTAACTTCTATTCATAGTCATTATTAAACTCTTTAAATTACTTTTATGTATTAAAGTCTTCATACACTAAATTGGTTAAAATGAACATACTCTGATATTAACCCAAACTTGATTTTTTATTGATTGAATCAAATAAAATACATATTCACATAGTTACAATATCTAATTAAAATACTGATATAGAGTCAATTTTAACAAAAATTATGAAAACGAATGTTTATATCTATTCCATGTAATAGTATCACAGTTGCTGATTTTAACAGGAAACCATTTGAAATAATAATTTTTTGTAATTAAAAATAAAGTTACCAATTATTTTAAAGATTTGTACAGAAAACACATAAGAACACACAGATAAAAACAAGGTAGTTTTCCTTCTATTTTTTATCTTGCTCCTTGGGAGAAAAAAAAAGATAAGTTGTAGATAAGTTGGAAATGCCATCAGGTAAAAATTCAACACGTCATACCAAATTTGTTCATAATTTTAAAAAAAAACACATTTCGAAGAATTAAATAAAAAAAAAACTAAAAACTCTGTTGATTTTAAATATAAAACATGCACTTTTACTTTGCTTGCAATGTCATGCAAATGTTACTCTTAATAAACCAAATGCTTAAAAATATCAATAGTTGTCAATTATTTTCACTATAAAACAAATAAATACCTTCACACTGTTTAGCATATTTCACACCATACATTTCTTCTTCTGGGGTATCACCATCTTTCCCATCTTCTTCGTTTCCGCAGGAAACATTATTAATGTATAAAAGGGAGAAAATCCATAACGTGATTCCAGCAAAAATCCTCATTTTAATTATGTAAAAAGCTATAATTTGATTAACTAGAATAGATTCCGCGCATATAGAAACGTACACGATAATCACTGGCTAGAGATAAAATAAACAGCATGTAGTCATTTTTCCATACGTAGACTAACAAAATTTGGAAACTTGATGCCGTAAAGATTTCTACAGCGTTTGTGTATAAGATTATTTTAAAAATTATCTCTTATTGCAAGAAAACAGCGAAGTCAGCTTTCCTTTCAAAGAATAATCTTGATATCAATTAATTTTAAATCCATATACAAAAACAAACCAAACATATGGTTTGTACAGTATTAAACAAAAACTGAACAGTGATTGGTTGATTTATTTGCACCTGAAGTTGTAGTTATACACATGTGTTAATGAATAAACATCAACAGAAAAATAAAACTAAAGTTTAAAAATTTTATCTTGAAAAGATTTTGTTTAATATAAATAAAAATAATTTTTAGCTTTCTTTTGAATGCGATTATTGATAAAAAAAGTAGATAAGAACACACAACTTACAACAAATGAAACTGCAACAGATAATTATGATGATATCACATTAAATAGGTTACTATAGGGATGACGAATATTTTCAGAACGGTTATTACGTCACCAATATCA